>QJPP01004980.1:0-79942 GCA_003996215.1 Jaltomata sinuosa
CGAATAATGCCATGCCCAGACCCTGTCCAGGACTAACAATAGTAGGAAAATATCTCAAAAACCCCTCCAAGGGTGCCCGGGCGTAGCCGGGTCTAAACAGTAAAAAGTCATCTCAGGTGCTCGGTCCGACCGAGGCTAAAAATCATCTCAAGTAACAAGAAAACTCAACTAGCACCCCGGCCCTGCCGAGTCTAGCGATAATCATAAAACCGATGATTTTAAACATAATTTTACTTTCTTTCCCAAAAATTTCCACAAGTGAAATCAACCATTTCCAAATCATTTCCATCAAAAACGGCCCCCCCGGGCCATACAAGGTTTAGAAAACAGTGCCAGTAGGCCCGAAGCCAAAACCATAGTAAAACATGGATAAAACCTCCTTATATGCATGGAAATGGTATGATCACACACAATAGCTGCCCCACAGCTCACAATCAACCTATCGACCCTGCACAGGCCCACAGCTACTCAGCAAGCATAACCAGCCTAGAAGGATATTTCTATGCCCGGGACTCGCGGACATTCCCAAATTCCCACCTTCTATGTTCCAGAGTCAATAAGGCCTCACAGGACCACAAGGGTAAATAAAATATATCCGCAAATACTACAAGCAACGGAGGAATAAAATTAGGCGGACATGAATAAAGCGGTCGAGGTCTGTGGTACCAACCTAATAAACCAACCCAAGGATATCCATTAATACAATTTTATTCTATATATGCGGAGTCTAGGGAAATTAAACCGTAACCTACCTGTCGTCCGATGACAAGCTTGAACCACTCCGAGAAAATCCAAAACTAGATCAGAATCGGATTTGGGCTTGAATAACTTGACGTAGATAATTGATTTTCTTCAGAAAATTTAATATAACGTCAACATTTAATTGGTTCCACGAATCCCCTTCTCTGTGTACGTATGAATGTAAGTGGAGAAGCTATGTAATTGTTGTGTTTGTTGAGAGAGATGAACTCATTCTCCATTAACCATGTTCAGTACCTATTTAAGTGTATAAAAGTTAGGTAGGAACCATTATCTTAAGTGTATATGCTGATGACCGCTACTAATATACTAATTGCTGCCTCCATCTTCCACTTACACGTGGGGGTGGAGGTGGCAACCAATTTCATCCCGCTAAGTATATATTCGGGTATTGCATAAATTCGTGGTATAATAAATATAGTATTTTAAATATACCATAATTGATAGAAAATCATTTCCAATAAAACCTACTATATTATAATAATAAATTTAAACATAACTAAATTTTACTATCTCCATTAAAATATTACGGAGTATAAAAACCTTATAAAATAAATACATATACACTTATATCGTATCAAAGATATTTTTCATAAACCTTTAAAATATTTTGAAAAGGCAATAATAATATAATTTTTACCCAATTCAACTTTTAAATAACGTATTTTCAAATACGCACGACTTCGATACTCAAGAATTCTCTCGGGATCCTCCCTTATTTTTTTATAACTGTTTCGGAACTGAAATGGCGTCTTAAAATGTGACGTTGAGGCTTAAATCGAGTTTAACCCGACCCGGTTCGCGACCCGGTTCGCAACCCGTTTTCTGCCAGACAGTCCGCGGTAAAACAGTCATAACTCTTTACTCCGAGATTGGTTGGATGTGAGGTTTTGTGCGTTGGAAACTAGACTTGTAGACCTTTGATTTGGTATTTTGGGGGACTTCTAACTCTTTATATATTGAGAGAAAAGCCCTGATACATTTGACCCAAAGTTCAGAAAACTTGTTAAAGGTCTTACGATATCTTTTGTCGATTTGCTTGACTTCAAAACTTAAACGTGGGAATGACCGGAAGGGTCATTACATTTCATTAAATATCTTTTCCCATATAATTCTTTTTAATTCTACTATCCTTATGTGTTTTAGTGCATATAAAACTAATGTTTTATAATTATTTCTTATTTCATTATGCAAATAGGTGGTCATGGTAATACCATCCATATTTATGTTCATTCTTTGCTTTTTATCAATTAATTCCCTCATACCATAGCATGTCAATAACATTATATTCGATTATTACAGACTAGATTATTTTAAACCATATTCTCTTGTCACTGTTAACACCGTACTTTCAAAGGTACTTTCCCCTCCTAAATAGTGCCACTCTGTCTACTCCCCTCACGGCTTCCTCGCCTTGGTTTCAACCTCTGGACATTATTTTCGGATTGTTTCCCTTTTTTCCTCATGTTAACAAACTTGAAAATATGATTCAAATAATTCTAGTAGATAATAATGAATATAAACTTATTTAATCATGCTATGATACTTAGGAATTAACAAATTTAGCTATGCATAATTATAAATGGGTATACCTTGCTAGTATCTTCTTGCTCCATATTGCTAGAAAAATTTTTATCTTATTGAGAATTTTTTTTTTGTTTACAAAGAAGGTTTGCTTTCCGTGTAGAAAGTCTTGCCTTCATTTGCCATAATGGCTTAGCTATTTATAAGAGGATTTCTATACACGTCCTTTTCCTCTTCCACTTATCCTAACTCTATTTTACACATGTTTTTATACTATTCCTACTTTACAACTCTACAAGTTTCCAAAAATAATTACTATTCCTACTTTACAACTCTACAAAATTCCAAACTACTTACTATTCCTACTTTACAACTCTACAAAATTCCAAACTACTTACTATTCCTACTTTACAACTCTACAAAATTCCAAACTACTTTTTCTTTACATAATTTACAGATGTTCAAAATTGCTTTACATATCTGTCGGTTTTATTTTTTCGGAATCTGCATGCTATCTTCTTTATTCCAGCTGTACGTCTGGGATTATATTATCTTCGCCTTGGCATCTGGAGCATTGATGATCTGGATATATTTGAGACTAACTGTTTTGCAGTATCTAGTCATCATTTCTGCTGATATAAAATCTTTTCTAATAGCTCTCGTTATAGGTTGTTGTTCCGGCTTTAACAGGCTTAGTGCCCATTGCCTTATCTCTTCCATATCTGCTATCCTTTCTTCTCTGCAGTTGGAGTAGATCATAGTTTGTTCGCGTGCATAGTAACTCCAAACTGGATTTTTGTTTAGATAATTTGACGTTAATTCATTTAAAATTGTAGCTAGTCCAATAACTCTCTTTCCTGCATAAAACTCTGGTATTGATACCTTTGGTATCTCTTCTTGTTCTTCTATCTTTTTTGGGATAATCATCTCCCTAGTTAGTCCTATCTTTATAACTTGGATGGGTGGTTTAATCTCGTCATATAGTATCTCGGCTGGTACTGAGTAAGCTCTTATATAAAATAATGTTCCTTTAGTTATTCTTTTGTACTGCATAAAAGCTTTATATAATTCTGGTAATGTAGCTATTTCTTCTCCTGTTTGCGTATATACTGTATTTAATAATCCATAATTGTAGCAGGTTGCTACTAGATTTGCATTTGTCTTTGGCAGGGCAATTAGCTTATTATATCCTTGTAAGCTCTGGGTAATATATTCTTCTGTTGGATTGGTAGTAGTTTTGGATCTCGGGTTTTTATTTAGAAAGGTTTGTAGTTTGTGAATATTTTCTATGTATGCTCTGGTTATGTGGTTGTATGTCTTTTTATCTTGGTTCAGGCTGTCTCTATATGTGTTTACTTGTGGTGGTGTAAATGGGGTTTTTTGGGATTTTGGTATATATGGTGTTTCAAATAGTTTATTCAAGTTTGTATTGACATATCTTTTTTCTTCTTTTGTAGATGATGTGCTACCTGAGGTGCTACCTGCAGTTGCACGAAGTAAATAATTGTTATGGGTTTTTCGGTGTTTCCAATCGTCACCTTGTATCTCTGGAAGTTTTGTGTCTTCCGATTAACATAGCTCCGCATTTTTACAGCCATGCTGCTGACTAGCTTTAATTAGTTGTATCTCTTTATTTATGTTATCGACTTCTCTACAAAGAGTAGTCATAACTTTGAGTAAATCTTCCATAGTAGTTTCCTCAGTTTGAGTAGCTTTGTCTTGATATGTAATCTGCAATTGTATTTTTGTCAGTACATATCACCTCGATTGTAAATGTGAAGTTTAATATATTTAATACGAGTCTCCGTATTTCTTTGGTTGTAACTGAGTCTTGTACTTTCCTCGTTAGCCACCATTTCACCTGCGTATTATCTGTTCTAATAATAAACTTATTATATACAATATATGGTTCAAAAGCTAATAAACATTTATATATTGAGTATAATTCTTTTCTATTTATTTCCCATTTTATTTCGGGATTTGTAAATGTACCTGAATAATACCTGCAATGATGTTCTATTTTTTCTTTGTCATACCTGTATTTTAGTACTCCTCCATAGCTTATTTCACTAGCATCGGATTCTACTATATAGGTGAATTTTTTATTTTCGTCTGGGAAGCATAATTTTGGTAAATTCTCACATAGTGATTTTATTTTTCTTATTTGTTCTTGGTCTTTGTCATTAAAATGATATTCTACATCTTTCTTTAATTTGTTATGTAATGGTTTTAGACTTTCTGCCAATTTTGGTATATATTCTCTTACTTGATTTACTAATCCTAAAAACGACTGCAATTTCTTTTTTGTATCTATCTGTTCATCAGAATTTATTATTTTTTGTACTATGTGTGGTTGCATTTTTATACCATTTTTATCTATTTCTATTCCTAAGAATTCTATTTGATTTTTTATTATTTCAGCTTTTTTCTTACTCAAACTAATTCCTGAATACGTAACAACATGTATGAATTTTTCTAGTAATCTTATATGTTCATCTTGTGTTCTTGAATACAAGATTATATCATCTATATATACTATGCAATTTTCTAATTGGTTGAAGTAATTATCCATGAAATGCTGGTATCTTCCTGGTGCATTTTTATATCCAAAAGGTAATACGTTCCATTCATAAAATTCTTGGGGTACTGTAAATGCTGTTAGTTTTTCAGATTCTTCTTCAAGCTTAAGGTGGTAAAAGCCTGATTTACAATCAAATTTACTAAAATAATTATATCCTTGGACTTGTCTTATTTTTAATATCTTATTTGGTATTGGATAATTATATGTTTTAGTTTTGGCATTTAAATTTCTGTAATCAATAACCATCCTACTTTTTCCTCTTTTTTGTTCACTATGTTTATTTACTATAAATGTTGGTGTAATGACCCTTCCGGTCATTTCCACGTTTGAGTTTTGAAGTCAAGCAAATCGACAAAAGATATCGTAAGACCTTTAACAAATTTTCTGAACTTTGGGTCAAATGTCTCAGGGCTTTTCTCTCAATATATAGAGAGTTAGAAGTCCCCCAAAATACCAAATCGAAGGTCTACGAGTCTAGTTTCCAACGCATAAAACCTCACGTCCAACTGATCTCGGAGTAAAACGTTATGACTGTTTTACCGCGGACTGTCTGGCAGAAAACGGGTTACGTACCGGGTCGCGAACCGGGTCGGGTTAAACTCGATTTAAGCCTCAACTTCACGTTTTAAAATGCCATTTCAGTTCCAAAACAATGATAAAATATAAGGGTGGATCCCGAGAGAATTCTTGAGTATCAAAATCGTGCGTTGGAGAATTGCGAGCCTAAGCTTAAGAATTTTTAGCATCGTGCGTGTATTTGAAATATTTATTTAAAAGTTGAATTTGGTAAAAATTATATTAGTATTGCCTTTTCAAAATATTTTAAAGGTTTATGGGAAATATTTTTGAAACGTTATAATGGTATATGTATTTATTTTATAAAGTTTTTATACATTGTAATATTTTAACGGTGATAGTAAATTTAGCTATGTTGAAAATTATTATTATAATATAGTAGGTTTTATTGGAAATGATTTTCTATCAATTATGGTATATTTAAAATATTATATTTATTATACCACGAATTTATGCAATACCCGAGTATATACTTAGCGGGGCGAATTGGTTGCCACCTCCACTTCCACGTGGAAGTGGAGGCATTGTGCAACAAAGTTAGGCAGCATGTGGTGGCCAACAAACCACTATCTACGTGGTGTCATGCCAATTATGGCTTATCCACCTAACTTTTATTGTTGTATAAATGTTGTAAAAGATATTAAGAAGTATAGTAACAAATTATGGAGATGTTGTACAATTATTGTTGAGTACATTGAGAGTAGTTTCTGGAAGCAATATTTTTACATTATGTTTGATCATCGGAAGAGAATCAATTATCTACGTCAAGTTATTCAAGCCCGAGTCCGAGTTTGATTTCGTGTTGGGGATTTTTCGGAGAGGTTCAGGCTTGTCATCGGACGACAGGTAGGTTACGGTTTATTTTCCCTAGACTCCGCATATATAGAATAAAATTGTATTAATGGGCATCCTTGGGTTGGTTTATTAGGTTGCTACCACAGACCTCGACCGCTTTATTCATGTCCGCCTAATTTTATTCCTCCGTTGCTTGTAGTATTTGCCGATATATTTTATTTACCTTTGTGGTCCTGTGAGGCCTTGTTGACTCTGGAACATAGAAGGTAGGATTTTGGGAATGTCCGCGAGTCCCGGGCATAGAATTATCCTTCTAGGCTGGTTATGCTTGCTGAGTAGTTGTGGGCCTGTGCAGGGTCGATAGGTTGATTGTGAGCTGCTGAGCAGCTATTGTGTGTGATCATACCATTTCCATGCATATAAAGAGGTTTTACCCATGTTTTACTATGGTTTTGGCTTCGGGCCTACTGGCACTATTTTCTAAACCTTGCATGGCCCGGGGGGCCCGTTTTTGATGGAAATGATTTGGAAAATGGTTGATTTTTGACTTGTGGAGATTTTTAGTCCTGGACAGGGTCTGGGCATGCATATTCGAGACTGGGTCTCTATCTTGATACATGTTCTGATACTGAGTTTTAGTATGGGGTCTGGGACCTCCATGGACCTTGCCATCCGGGCCAGGGGCTACGGGCTGCATGTGCCGGAGGAGGGGTATACGGTGGAGTAGAGGTATACGGGCAGAGTCCTTCCATGGAACCTACCTGCTGGGCCGGATCGGCACCGGAGGAGGTACATACAGAGATACCATTTCACTTGAGATCTTCATGCATCATATCATTCATGTTGAGGCTAACCCTTGTTTGTTGTTTGCTGATTGTACGCTCCGATAGTATGGGATGCTGGGGGTTTTGTGTTCCACTGTTGTATGGGCGGCCGAGGGACTGTAGGTAGACTTTTGCTTTTTACTTACAGAATTGTTCTCTATTATGGATAAGTATGAGATTGGTATGATTAGTTGAGTTTGATCATGTCTCTAAGCATGCCTATCATTACTCTTTCTCTCTTTTTCTTACACTTGAGGTTACCGGTATACCGTCCATTTCGTAAACTTATTATGTATACACTGTTATTGCAAGGACCCCAGGTGCGTTGTCTCTTACTTTCACCTGTGCCTTTGGTGTGTATATTCTGTTTACTAGCCTCACATGTGGTTCTGTTGATTTCCCTCTGGGCTAGTTCCTGTGTACCTTTCGTTGATTTCTGTGACTACTTGCTTCTATTCTATCTATTACTACGCTTTTATCTTATATGTGCCCAGTCGGCCTATAATACCTATTGGGTACCTTATGCTTCGCATTTGGTGCTCACCTCTACCCCCTGCATCTTTGGGTGCAGATCCTAGCGTGGGCTATCGCCGTTAGACTGCTGTGATTCGTGCTTGGAGATCTGTTGAAGACTACTTCAGGCTGAGGGTGAGCTCTTGGCGATCGGAGCTTAGCTTTAGTTTATCTTTTGCTTCATGTACTCTATTACCATTCAGAGACATATGTATATATAGTTTTGGTTTATTTGCACTCCATGTATGTAGTTTGGCTCTGTACTATGATACCAGGTCTTGGGGTTTGATTTGATTTCCGCATATGTATATGTATATACTCATGTTATCTATTCTTTTGCTTGTTTGTTAGATAGTAGACCATTACTAACTGTCCTGGGCTACGGGGATTGGTTTGCTTACTGGGGGGTTGTAGGCGCCATCATGACCGAGAAATCGGGTCGTGACAACTTGGTATCAGAGCTTTAGGTTCACCGGTGTCATCGGTATCGGAGCCAATCTCTAGTAGAGTCCTGCGGATCGGGGCGGAGACGTCCGTACCCAATCTTTGGGAGGCTACAGTGGCATTTTAGGAAATTCGACTCTTTCGTTGCTTCGGTGTCGTGCGTACTACCCTTGAAGTTTCTGGAAATCTCATTTGTTCTACTTCATTCTTCCGCAGATGGTTCGTACGAGATCATCGGCAGCATGCGAAGATGAGCCTCCCACTCCAGCTAGTGGTCGAGGATGCTCTCGAACAGTGGCACCTGCTAGAGCTGCTAGCGTGGAGATAGAGCCCGAGCAGCATGTGGTTCAGGGGGCAGCCCAGGTACCACCAGCTCTAGCGCCAGCTCCAGCGCCAGCTCCAGTGCCAGCTCCAGTGCCAGCTCCAGCCACAGCTCCGTCTCCAGATATTCGGGGATTACTATTGCAGCTTTTGGGTGTGATTGGAGAGCGGCCTTCCGAGGTAGCGCAGACATCCGCTCAGGGGGCAGCCCTGGGTGCACAGAGCTCTAGAGGGCAGCCTACTACTATGGCTCCCCGTGCGGAGGTTATTCCGGTTCCATCTGTTGCACAGCCTCTTGCTCCTCGCCCAGCTATGACAGAGTCAGAGCAGAAGGCGTTGGGTAGGTTTTTGAGGTTAGCACCTCCGAGGTTTGCGGGTACTTCTGGACAGGATCCACATGACTTTATTACTACCTGTGAGGAGATGTTGCATCATTTGGGTTTGTTGGAGACTCACGGGGTTGGTTATACTACCTACCAGTGGGAGGGCCCAGCGAAGTTATGGTGGAGGGCCCAGGTTGCTTGTAGACCACCATCGTCACCTCCTTTGACCTGGTCTGAGTTTTATGAGGCCTTTATGGCCAAGTTCCTACCCCAGAGTGATCGGGAGCGCCGCAGGGAGCAGTTTACTCACCTTGTACAGGGGTCTACGACTATCTCGGAGTATGAGACCCGTTTTCATCAGCCAGCACCGTTCGGAGCTATGATCATTCCTATCGAGGCTGATAGGATTCGCAGATTTGTATGGGGTTTGAGGCCAGAGATCAGCCAGCCAGCTGAGATATTGATTGCCAGTGGTCGGTCTTTCCAGGCTATTGTAGACTATGCCCGCACTGTGGAGGACTTACAGCGACATGATCAGGGGTCCAGAGATAAGAGGCCTCGACATCAGGGTGTCTATAGTGGTTCCAGATATGGTGGTAGAGGTCCTGGCCAGTGGAGCCGGAGTTATCAGCCACAGCAGTACCAGGGTCAGTCCAGCCGACCGGTTCAGGCTTCCCTTCAGACTTTCGGTAGTACCCAGTTCGAGCAGGGTCAGAGCAGCCATCAGGGCTATAGCGGCCAGTCTTCGAGGGGTACAGTTTCTGGGGCATCAGGTCGTGGTGGTCATACGGGATCTGCTGGTTCATCTCAACTGAGTAGGCCGTCAGGGGCTTGTTTTACTTGTGATGCGATGGGTCATTTTGCTAGAGATTGCCCTCAGCAGGGTACAGTTCAGTTGGCCGAGCCTTTACGAGTAGTTCAGCCCCCAGCTAGAGGGGGTGGTCGTCAGGGTAGAGGTGGTGCTCCACGAGGCAGAGCAGGTGGTAGGGATGGCGGTCGGGCAGGTGGAGGTCGTCGTCAGTTTTACGCGGTCCCTAGGAGACCAGAGGCAGAGGCCTCAGATGCTGTGATTACAGGTACGATTTCTGTGTGCCATCAGCCTGCTATGGCTTTATTTGATCCTGGATCCACTTATTCATATGTATCTTCCTACTTTGTACCTTGTTTGGGGTTGGCTAGTGAGCCATTATCTTTTCCTGTTTCTGTTTCGACCCCAGTAGGAGATTCTTTAGTAGTGGATCGGATTGTGAGATCCTGTATGTTATCTATTGGTGATTCAGAGACTTGGGGTGACTTGATGATTCTTGATCTGCTAGATTTTGATGTGATACTGGGCATGGACTGGTTATCCCCTCACCGTGTGGTTTTGGATTGTTATGCCAAGACCATTACCATAGCTGTGCCCGGTGTATCCCCGGTTGTGTGGCAGGGTTCTGTTAGCCATGCACCATCTGGGATCATTTCTTGTCTTCGAGCTAGGAAGTTGATTGTCCGTGGGTGTTTAGCTTATCTAGCATATGTCCGAGATGTTAGTGCTGACCCCACTTCTCCTGAGTCTGTTCCTGTGGTTAGAGACTTCCTCGATGTGTTTCCTACCGACCTGCCAGGCCTTCCACCTGATAGAGATATTGATTTTGCTATTGAGTTAGAGCCGGGCACTAGGCCCATTTCTATTTCTCCTTACCGTATGGCTCCTGCTGAGTTGAGGGAGCTTAAGGAGCAGCTCCAGGATCTGTTAGCTAAGGGGTTTATTAGACCTAGTGTGTCACTGTGGGGTGCTCCTGTTCTCTTCGTGAAGAAGAAGGATGGGTCGATGCGCATGTGTATTGATTATCGGCAGCTGAATAGGGTGACAGTGAAGAATAGGTATCCGATGCCGAGGATTGATGATTTGTTTGAACCAGCTTCAGGGTTCAGTCGTGTTTTTTCGAAGAATTGATTTGAGGTCCGGCTACCATCAGTTGAGGATTAGGGCGGTGGACATCCCTAAGACAGCATTCAGAACACGTTATGGCCATTATGAGTTCCTGGTGATGTCTTTTGGGTTGACTAATGCCCCCGCAGCCTTTATGAACTTGATGCACAGGTTCTTGGCCCGTATTTGGACTCATTTGTGATAGTTTTTATAGACGACATCTTGGTATACTCGCGTAGCAGAGATGAGCATGAGCAGCACTTGAGGGTTATACTCCAGACTTTGAGAGATCATCGGCTTTATGCCAAGTTCTCAAAGTGTGAGCTTTAGCTTGAGTCAGTTGCATTCCTAGGGCACGTGGTGTCTAAGGATGGGATTAGGGTTGATCCGGGAAAGATTTCAGCGGTTTGTGAGTGGCCTAGACCTACGACTGTTACTGAGGTTCGCAGCTTTATTGGGTTAGCAGGTTACTACAGACGATTCGTTGAGGGATTTTCTTCCATAGCAGCACCCTTGACTATGCTGACTAGGAAGGATATCCCATTTCAGTGGTCGGATCAGTGTGAGGATAGCTTCCAGAGGCTTAAGGCCTTATTGACTTCAGCTCCTGTTTTGACATTGCCGGTTGAGGGTCAGAGCTTCTCCGTGTATTGTGATGCTTCTGGGGTTGGTCTTGGTTGTGTGTTGATGCAGCAGGGTCGAGTAGTAGCATATGCATCGAGGCAGCTGAAGGTTCACGAGCGCAACTACCCCACTCATGACTTAGAGTTGGCGGCAGTAGTTTTTGCGCTCAAGATCTGGAGGCATTACTTATATGGAGTTCACTGTGATATCTTCACCGATCACCGTAGTCTTCAGTATATCATGAGTCAGCGGGAGTTGAACTCGAGACAGAGGAGATGGGTCGAGTTACTGAAGGACTATGACTTTACTATTCTGCATCATCCGGGCAAGGCAAACGTGGTAGCGGATGCCTTGAGCCGGAAGGCAGTTAGTATGGGTAGCCTAGCTTCTCTTTCAGTTTCAGAGCGACCATTGGCCTTGGACATCCAGTCCTTGGCTAAACGTTTGGTTAGGATGGACTTGTCGGATCCTAGCAGAGTTCTTGCCAGTATTGAGGTTCGTTCTACTTTGGTTGATCAGATTCAGAGTCGTCAGTTTGAGGATCGGCAGTTGTGTGACCTTCGTGATCGGGTTGTTCAGGGTGAGACCAGTCGGGCTACTCTAGATTCAGATGGGGTTCTGAGGTTTGATAGTCGCATTTGTGTCCCGTGGATTAGCGATTTGATTCAGTTGATACTTCACGAGGCACATTGTACTAGATACTCCATTCACCCTGGCACAGCAAAGATGTATAGAGACTTGAGGCAGCTTTACTGGTGGAGTGGTATGAAGCAGGATATAGTGGATTTCGTATCTCGGTGCTTGAACTGCCAGCAGGTTAAGTTCGAGCACATGAGACCTGGTGGTTTGATGCAGCGACTTCCCATTACTGAGTGGAAGTGGGAAGGGATTACTATGGACTTCATTGTTGGTTTACCTCGTACTTCTCGTGGGTTTTATGTTCCTCGGTTGTATGGGTGGCCGAGGGACTGTAGGTAGACTTTTGCTTTTTACTTACAAAATTGTTCTCTATTATGGATAAGTATGAGATTGGTATGATTAGTTGAGTTTTGATTCATGTCTCTGAGCATGCCTATTATTACTCTTTCTCTCTTCTTCTTACACTTGAGGTTACCGGTATACCGTCCATTTCGTAAACTTATTTTGTATACACTGTTATTGCAAGGACCCCAGGTGCGTTGTCTCTTACTTTCACCTGTGCCTTTGGTGTGTATATTCTGTTTACTAGCCTCACATGTGGTTCTGCTGATTTCCCTCTGGGCTAGTTCCTGTGTACCTTTCGTTGATTTCTGTGACTGCTTGCTTCTATTCTGTCTATTACTACGCTTTTATCTTATATGTGCCCAGTCGGCCTATGATACCTACTGGGTACCTTATGCTTCGCATTTGGTGCTCACCCCTACCCCCTGCATCTTTGGGTGCAGATCCTAGCGTGGGCCATCGCCGTTAGATCGCTGTGATTCGTGCTTGGAGATCTGTTGGGGACTACTTCAGACTGAGGGTGAGCTCTTGGCGATCGGAGCTTAGCTTTAGTTTATCTTTTGCTTCATGTACTCTATTACCATTCAGAGACATCTGTATATATAATTTTGGTTTATTTGCACTCCATGTATGTAGTTTGGCTCTGTACTATGATACCAGGTCTTGGGGTTTGATTTGATTTCCGCATATGTATATGTATATACTCCTGTTATCTATTCTTTTGCTTGTTTGTTAGATAGTAGCCCATTACTAACTGTCCTGGGCTACGGGGATTGGTTCGCTTACTGGGTGGTTGTAGGCGCCATCATGACCGAGAAATCGGATCGTGACAGTTGGGCTTGTATGTTTGCTATTACTTTCTTGTATATATTTATTTTCTAATAATTCTTCTATGTGCATTTTGAATTCTTTTAGGTTGTCAAAATTATATTTGAGAGGCTTTTGGGTAATTATACTATTTTCATCAATTAATTCTATTTTTACTTTGGTTTTCGTCAAAATTTAATATAGTTTTTCTTTGTGCTACGATAGATTCTTTACTAGAAAGATAATAAGTTATAGCAAATCCATAGCTCTGATTTGAAACATACTAGAAAGAAGATAAGAAAATTAAAAAGAAAATTAAAGAATTTATATCCGGAATATAAACAACTTAGTATTACAAAAACTGATAACGATAAATTAAATAAGTTAATAAATACTATATCTAAAATAGAATATAAATATATTAAATACTTAAAGAAACAATGACTGATAACAATAATGAGCACAGACAAAAGCTTAATAAAATAATTATAGTAAAAAGACAAGAATTGAGACATAGGCAACATAGACTTGCCAGTAATATAGTTGCAGGAACTTGTAAAGAATCTATCGTAGCACAAAGAAAAAGTATATTTTACCTACAACTACAAATAGACAGCTTAGAATATAAATTACAACATAACTTATAAATGAACAAAGAAGAATTTGCTATAGACGAAAAAACATATGAAAATCACGAAGGATTAAAAATAAAGATCATATTTTCAAATCTAGGAAGACGATATAAGAAAATAGGAGATAATTTAAGCCTAATGTTAGAAAAAGAATCCTTAAGATTAGAAGATAGCTTAACGGCAATGGTAAGACTTGCTAGAGAAAATGAAGAAATAGACCGAACAAATGAGATAACTATCATTAAACAACAGGCAAAACAAGAAATACAACAAATTGAAGAAGTAAAAAATGACAGAATAATAGCCCTAGAAAAAGAATTAGCTAAGTTAAAAGAATTATATACGGCAAAACAAAAAGAAAAAGAAATTGAAGCAAAATTTAAAACTGAAATAGAAAAATTCAAGGAAAAACTACAAATAGAAGAACCAACCGAAGAAGAAGAATTAGGTATAAATGAGGTAAACGATAATCAGACAGAACATAGTTCGGAAATAAGTGAAACCTATACAGAAATGATAGCAAATGTAGCAAGCATAGACGAAAATATTGAAATAAATGCAGGAGATGTTGAAAAAGAAAAAGAACAAGAAGCTAGCACATAAGGAGTTAAAGACCCAAGAATATTAAATCTGACATACTATACAGTTAATTATGAGCAAACTGATAGGCAAGACAGTATATGGGATAAAAGATTAAATAAAAAATGGACTCCAAAACCGACTAACCAGAATAATACTTTCTTAGATTTAGATTGTGTAACGGACATAAATAAAGCAATTCAACTATGGATAGGATATATAGCAAAACAGCTAATAGACAGTAAAATAAGTCTAACAGAAGTACCAGGATACATTGAACGAACATTCTTAGGAACAGTAAAATTATGGTTACACAACTTATCAGAAGAAAGCATAAACGCATTAAGAAGTAGTAAAACTATAGATGGTAAAACAGCAACCACAGCTATGGATATTCTAAATAAATATGAAATGGCAATACGAAATGAATTTAGCAGCACAACCACAGAAACAGAAGAACAAAATAAAGATAAACAATTAAACAAAAATTTAATGTTAAAATTAGCAATATGTAATATGTGTTACATAGATGAATATACATGTGTATTTAGAGAATATTATTACAAAGGAACATATACGCCAGAAGAAGCAAAAGAAGTAAGGAGATTATATTTTACAAAATTACCAGAACCATTTAGTTCAAAAATAATAAAAGATTGGAATGAAGCAGGCTTACAAGATACTCTAGGAGCAAGAATAAGATTTTTACAAAAATGGTATTCAGATATATGTGAGAAATATAGGGAAGAAATGAAAATGGAAAAATCCATAATAAAAAATCTATCATGCTGTAAGGATAAAGTAGCACCCCAATTTGGATGTAAAGATAATTACTATAAAAAGAATAGAAAACGAGGAAAATTCAAAAGATATAAATCCCAATATAAATACAAAAGGCCTAGACGAAGATATTATGTAAAAAAATTTAACAATAAAAGACCATTTAAACCAAAAAAGAAAATAACTGAATGTACATGCTATAATTGTGGGAAACTAGGACATTTAGCTAGAAATTATAAACTACCTAAAAATCCTAAGAAAAAGCAAATAGCAGAAATAATAATAAATAATGAAGAATATATGCAATTAGAATATCTAGATTATGAACTAGACAGTGACGATAGCATATATGAATTATCTGAAAATGAATTAAATGAAGAATTAGAAAAAGAAGAATTAGACGATAATGTCTGAAAAAGACATACAGATAATAGATAAAGAAGAACATATAAATGAAGAATCCACAGAACAGAAAGTTATATTTGATAGAAATATATTTGAACAGATAAAAGGAAAAGAATTAGATTTAAGTGTAGAAAAAATATTCAAAATACCAGTGCTAAAAAATATATTTAAACGACAGAAAGAAGAATATTATGTGGTAAGTCAGAAAGAACATATAATAGATTGTAAATATACTAAAGGAAAAGCAAAAATACCTATAATAAATAAGAGAATAATAAATAAAGAAATACAAGCAATACAGGCTAAAGAACCAATAAAATATGTACATCTAGGAGGAACAGAAATATTAATAAAAGCATGTTTTAGAGAAGGTATAGATACACCTATAGAGATATATTTAGCAGATGACAGAATAATTGAACCTATAGGAAAAAGTATAATAAGTGCAGTAAAAGGAAATTTAATATATCAAAAATTTAAATTCATAATAAGTGTCAATTATTCAGTAGCAATAAATGACAGGAATATAGATAAATCATTAGTACTATATTGGAAAATGACAGGAATAGAACTAGCCCCAGGCAGTAAAGTATTCACAGCAAGATGTAAAAATTTATATGTCTTAACAACAAAATATAAAATAACAGCAAAAAACAAAATTAATAGGATAAAAATAGAGAATCCATTTGAACAGATTGTCACAGTAATAGATAATAATGATTATAACTATAAGGAAATTGACATAGAAGAAGATCTAGAAATAGTAAGCGACAGGATAAGCACATCTAAGAGAAAAAGTCATGGTGAAATACCTCAATCATCAGGAAATTCAGTAAAAATAAAAGAAATAGAGCTATATCACTATTATATAACTGAAATATTAGAACAAAGAAAATTTATTATAACATGATTTAATAATGAAGGGAGCATGATAAATCATAAAGCAAGTGATAACGCCCAAACTACACCTCGAATTAACGAAGCGTAAGCGGTCGTAGTCAAGTAAAGAACCCAACAAGGTTGGGGTCGAATCCCACAGAGAATATGGTGAAGATTAAGCCTTTAGTGAAGTATGTGACTAGTCGTCAATCGTTTCCCGTAAATAAAGGGGGGGTTTGTGTGAACAAATCGTAAACAAAACAAATAATAACCGTGTGAGTTTTAATCAATATGAGAGAATGCGAACTAGGGACGTGTTCACCATGGCGTTGTAACAATCGATTCTAGGCTTAACAGGGTTCTTTCTATATGCGTGTCACGATGTGATTGCGTCAATGGTATCGTCTAAACGTCTCTCGACCAAATAAACAAATTTCCTTTTCTATTCTCTCGACCTCGAAAAGATGTGCTTTTTAGATTTCAATCCTAACATCAAGTAGATTAATCCAGTTACGGCATTAATCATTAAGACGAGAGTTGGTAGTCTCGAATCCTTGTCGTTAATCAAGTTTCCCGGTTTTAATCTCTTTACTCAAGCAAATTAAACCTAGGCATGTTCTAATGTTTGCAACCACTAGAAAACGTTAAATAATGAATGATTAACAACGTGACAATACATATATCAAACCCAACGCTACCCGGAATCTATATCGCAACGTTTGCCATGGCTCCCACAACCCTAGTTGCGGGAGTTTTAGTTACTCATGCTCGAAGAAGAAAAGAAGGAATTCATAATAAAGGAAAGAAGATTCTTACAATATGATGAAAGTACCCTTCAATAATCCAAGAACAAGAAAAACCAAGAACGATTCAAGAACACGAATGTTAATTCAAGAAACGTGTTCTTGCTCTCGAAAACTAACTAAAAATCGTCTTTAAAACTAATGGGTGAACCACATGTAAAATAAACATATCATAGGGTATTTATAGGAGTCAAAGAAACCAAATCCAAAACGGGTTAGGAGTCCTAAACGCGGACAGCCGCTGGCGCGCCACTGCTTAGGTGTGACGGCCAGGCTGATGGACTGTCACTGCCTTGATGGACCGTCGCCTGGGCCGTCATCTTTAGGCAGTGGCACTGCCCAGCCTGACGGTCACTATGACGGACCGTCACATGTGTGACGGGCCATCACTCAGGCCATCACTCTTAGGCAGAATCTCTTTTTTCGCGTATTTCCTTCCGTTTCCATGTTTGTCTCCATTTCCTACAAATCCAACATAAAAACATCAAAAACGACAACGGTTGCTTGAAAACGTACGATTGTTCTTAGTTAAAAGGAGTCGAAAGTGACGTAAATTAGCGGCACATCAACACCCTCAACTTAAGACGTTCGCTTGTCCTCAAGCAACATGACATAAAACAATACTACGACTCAACTAAGAAACAAACTCGTGTTTATAGCAACTCATGGTCATTCAAAACTTATTCAATTAAATCAAGCTCCCTCGTAGCACACGAATGTATGAAACACTAACTTGCAAGGATCCAAACATGTCATTCCGATATGATAGAACATTCTACATACACACGCGCAGCTATCCTAACAATCAATAGACAATACAGACATCTTGGTGCCCTCACCACAAAGAAATCCCTCACACAAGATTTGGGACTAGGTAAGCGCTCACACTCACAAACGATTTCAAACAATGCACATGCGATACCATAGGCTTGCCCTTACTATTCTATTTCGTTTTCAGAAAGCCGCTCAGGATCACTACAGGACTTGTTTAGGCTTGTAATGAGGCTTCAGGTGCAGGTAGGATACATTTAGGGGTTAGTGACTAAGCCCTCCTTGGAACTACCGACGTCTTATTACCACATAACTTACTTGTCCATCCTTATTCACCTTTTTATTTCCTTCTTTCTAGATACAGGTGCGACCTCTTTATTTTGACAATTCTTTTTATTTCTTTTTCGATCTTTTTCACTTCTTTTTATTTTTTTTTCTTTTCTTAGGCACACACCCGGATTTTCACTCTATTCACAACCAATCTTCACTATCCTCTTTTTCTTATCATTCACCTCTGTAGTAGCCACCCTCAACTTAGGCGGAATGCCTGCGTTGAGGTGCACGATGTCCAAGGAAGGACCAGGGCAAAAATAGGGATTCAAAGTTCAACAGGAACGGTGACAGGTTATTGAAAGAATAAGGTCAATTATGGCTCAAACAGGGATCAAGGGATTATTTATATTTGGATGGTCTTTTTGGTTAAGTGGACTGCACACAAAAAGGGCATGTGATCCTTTCCTAAGCAACCAAACTTCAAACTTAGCAAAATAGACCGGGCAAGTTCTAGATGCATGCACAGAGTAAGAATTTATAACAATCATCTCACACGCTCTTGGCACCAAGAAACTATATCGCTACCAACTCTCAAACAACCGCTCGGCTTAAGCATACTCATTCTACTCATAATCACACAATGACATACAAGGATCCAGACAGTCAATCGTTTCATCATAAGTACAAACCCAGAAAATTTTTAAAAGGGGCGCTACTTTGATAGGAAATCGCATGCTTTGCTATAGACACTAAAAAAAATTAAAACAACAACCTAAACATGCCGGTTCTACTAGATAGCACACCGGAGGGAAAAGAAATTGGCAACAAAAACCCTCGGTGGTGACTCAAAGATATCCCAACACCCACAACTTAGATTCATGCATTGTCCCCAATGCATACATATGAAAATTAAAACTGTGAGAATAAAGGAATACCTGTGAAGTCGATATGACTCAGATTCTGGAATGATGTTGGAGACCCCCAGGGTCTCCAAAACAAGAGAAATCGATGGAATAGGTGCACGCCACACCATTCTGTTGCGTTCCAGCTTCTTCTTTTATTGGCTCCGCAGCTAGTCGCGACAACTTCTTCGCTCTTTCTTTGCAGATTCTTTTGCGGTGTTTTCGTTTCTTTGATCTATATTCACCGCTTTCCTTTACCTGCCCATCCTCATGCAATCGCGACTTTACTCTCATAACAGCTCGGGTTTCAACACAACCCTTCTCCTCAAGATCCATATCCGCAGGGCCTTTCTCAATAGCATTGATGACCGCGACCACCTTCATGTCACTTGGTTGCTTCATCAATTTGGTCACGTCGAACTTGACCATTTCATTGTTCAATCGGAAGGTCAGCTCATTTTTCTCCATGTCGACCAATGCTCTTGCTGTGGCTAGCAATGGTCGTCCCAAGATTATGGGAACTTCTAAATCCACTTCGCAATCCAAGATCACAAAGTCAGCTGGGAAGATAAGCTTACCGATCTTTACTAGCACATCAGACAATATCCCTACGGGTCGCTTTACCGAACGGTCAGCCATTATCAATCTCATGGTCGTCGGTTTAGGAGCTCCCAAACCCAATTTGTTATAAATTGCTAGCGGCATCAAGTTGATACTAGCACCAAGATCACACATAGCTCTTCCGAAGTTGAGCTTCCCGATAGTACAGGGAACAGTGAACGCACCTGGATCTTTCTTCTTTTCGACCAACGACCTTGAAGAAATAGCGCTGCAGTAGTGGAGGTTATCTTCCGGTTCAAAACTCACCGTCCTCTTCTTTGTAATCAAGTCCTTCATGAACTTGGCATAACCGGGCATTTGTTCCAGCGCTTCCACCAATGGTATGTTTATTGAAATTTGCTTCAGCATGGTCATGAAGTTCAGGAACTTACCATCGTCAGCTTTCTTCTTTAAACGCTGGGGGAAAGGAGGTGGTGGTCGAGGCATCATAGTTGGAAGCTTTTCAGCTTCCTTGCTTTTCTCCGCGGGCTTTGGAGTTTCCTCCTCTACCGCCTCTTCATCATCCGCATCATCGCCTTGAGTCTGAATTACCGGATGTGATTCCGGTAACGTTCTACCGCTTCTGGTCATGATCGCCATACAGCTTGCGTCATTCCTCGGATGAGTGGTGTCGCTCGGCAAGGTACCCGTCTTCCTTGGGTTTAGAGATGCCGAGATGTGACCCACTTGCTGCTCTAGTTGCTTGATCGCGGTTGAGTGTGACTCTACTACCTGACTCAATGTTGATAAATCATTCCGCATTGCCTTTACCCCAGAGTCAGTCGATTCCACCTTCAGTAGCATTTTCGCCATCATGTTCTCAAGTTTGGACGTCTCAGCCTCGCTGCCAGTTTTATCCCGATTACCAGGTGGTATATACAACCCACCTCTATCGGTGTTGTTCCTCCAGTTTCCTTGGTCGCGATCTTTGTAGCCACTTTTCTCATAGTGGTTGTCTCGCTGATAATTCCGACCTTGGTTTCCCTAGCCATTGGCCTGGAAACCCCCCAAGTAATTTGCTTCCTCAGTTTCCATACCTTGGGAACTCACAGCTTGCACCTTCTCCATACCTCCTGAGAACAAGTGCTTGGTCAGTAGGTCCAGCTGTGTTTTCAGATGCGCCATGTCTTGGTCGCGCTCCTCCTCTTTCCTACGCTGCTCTGCTGCCATACCAACGGTATAGGTGCTAGCTGCAACCTCTGAATCTCGTGTATGCCAGGCCCTGTTAGTTCTGGTGAGCCTGTCCAAAGTAGTTGTGGCCTCAACAAAGGTGAGACCCATGAATGGACCACCTGCTGCGTTGTCTAACGTCGGCTTGGTAGCCGAATTCAGTGCCCGGTAGAACGTTTGCATCAAGAAGTTGTCGGTCAACTGATGGTTCGGGCATTGGGTTATCTTTTTTTTGAATCGCAACCAAGTCTCGTGCAGTGCTTCGTGCGGTTGCTGCCTGAAGTTGCTAATCTCGTCCCTCAACTGTATCATCCGAGAGGGAGGAAAGAACCTTTCTAGGAAAGCTCCTCTCAACTCTCCCCACGTTGCGATAGAGTCGGCGGTCAGCTCCGTCAACCACAATGCTGCCTCATCAGACAGATACAATGGAAACAACCTGAGCCTGATCGCTGTCTGACTCACGCCTGGCAGCTCAAATGATTTGCAGATCCCCACGAAATTCATTAAGTGCTGGTTTGGATCATCACCAGCGGCACCACGGAATACACCTCTCAAATTCAGCAACTGAATCATCGTGCTAGTGATATTGAACTTTGCTCCGGGCGGTAGCGGTGGAACAACAATGGCGCCCGTAGCGCCAGCTCCATCTAGATCGAGATCCTCATCATTCCGTGCGACATCATCCAGCAGACCACCAGCATTCAGATTTTGTTGGGCCTGCAGTTCTGCAGCGATCCTTGTTGCCTCATTTTGTGCGGCCATATTCTGCCTTAATGTTCTCGCAAGCTCGGGGTCGTAAGGTACTGTTGATTCACCCGAGCTTCGGGTACTTGGCATGCACAAATCTGTACCCTATCAAAACAAAAACAACAAATAAACGTAAAGCAGGAAATTATGACTAAGAGACAAATAAACACACTAGACTTAATCAAAAACCGTATTCCCCGGCAACGGCGCCACTTTTTGATAACGCCCAAACTACACCTCGAATTAACGAAGCGTAAGCGGTCGTAGTCAAGTAAAGAACCCAACAAGGTTGGGGTCGAATCCCACAGAGAATATGGTGAAGATTAAGCCTTTAGTGAAGTATATGACTAGTCGTCAAGCGTTTCCCGTAAATAAAGGGGGGGTTTGTATGAACAAATCGTAAACAAAACAAATAATAACCGTGTGAGTTTTAATCAATATGAGAGAATGCGAACTAGGGATGTGTTCACCATGGCGTTGTAACAATCGATTCTAGGCTTAACAGGGTTCTTTCTATATGCGTGTCACGATGTGATTGCGTCAATGGTATCGTCTAAACGTCTCTCGACCAAATAAACAAATTTCCTTTTCTATTCTCTCGACCTCGAAAAGATGTGCTTTTTAGCTTTCATTCCTAAACATCAAGTAGATTAATCCAGTTACGGCATTAATCATTAAGACGAGAGTTGGTAGTCTCGAATCCTTGTCGTTAATCAAGTTTCCCGGTTTTAATCTCTTTACTCAAGCAAATTAAACCTAGGCATGTTCTAATGTTTGCAACCACTAGAAAACGTTAAATAATGAATGATTAACAACGTGACAATACATATATCGAACCCAACGCTACCCAGAATCTATATCGCAACGTTTGCCATGGCTCCCACAACCCTAGTTGCGGGAGTTTTAGTTACTCATGCTCGAAGAAGAAAAGAAGGAATTCATAATAAAGGAAAGAAGATTCTTACAATATGATGAAAGTACCCTTCAATAATCCAAGAACAAGAAAAACCAAGAACGATTCAAGAACACGAATGTTAATTCAAGAAACGTGTTCTTGCTCTCGAAAACTAACTAAAAATCGTCTTTAAAACTAATGGGTGAACCACATGTAAAATAAACATATCATAGGGTATTTATAGGAGTTAAAGAAACCAAATCCAAAATGGGTTAGGAGTCCTAAACGCGGACAGCCGCTGGCGCGCCACTGCTTAGGTGTGACGGCCAGGCTGATGGACCGTCACTGCCTTGACGGACCGTCGCCTGGGCCATCATCTTTAGGCAGTGGCACTGCCCATCCTGACGGTCACTGTGACGGTGGCTAACGAGGAAAGTACAAGACTCAGTTACAACCAAAGAAATACGGAGACTCGTATTAAATATATTAAACTTCACATTTACAATCGAGGTGATATGTACTGACAAAAATACAATTGCAGATTACATATCAAGACAAAGCTACTCAAACTGAGGAAACTACTATGGAAGATTTACTCAAAGTTATGACTACTCTTTGTAGAGAAGTCGATAACATAAATAAAGAGATACAACTAATTAAAGCTAGTCAGCAGCATGGCTGTAAAAATGCGGAGCTATGTCAATCGGAAGACACAAAACTTCCAGAGATACAAGGTGACGATGGGAAACACCGAAAAACCCATAACAATTATTTACTTCGTGCAGCTGCAGGTAGCACCTCAGGTAGCACATCATCTACAAAAGAAGAAAAAAGATATGTCAATACAAACTTGAATAAACTATTTGAAACACCATATATACCAAAATCCCAAAAAACCCCATTTACACCACCACAAGTAAACACATATAGAGACAGCTTGAACCAAGATAAAAAGACATACAACCACATAACCAGAGCATACATAGAAAATATTCACAAACTACAAACCTTTCTAAATAAAAACCTGAGATCCAAAACTACTACCAATCCAACAGAAGATTATATTACCCAGAGCTTACAAGGATATAAATAGCTAATTGCCCTGCCAAAGACAAATGCAAATCTAGTAGCAACCTGCTACAATTATGGATTATTAAATACAGTATATACACAAACAGGAGAAGAAATAGCTACATTACCAGAATTATATAAAGCTTTTACGCAATACAAAAGAATAACTAAAGGAACATTGTTTTATATAAGAGCTTACTCAGCACCAGCCGAGATACTATATGACGAGATTAAACCAGTCATCCAAGTTATAAAGATAGGACTAACTAGGGAGATGAATATCCCAGAATAGATAGAAGAACAAGAAGAGATACCAAAGGTATCAATACCGGAGTTTTATGCAGGAAAGAGAGTTATTGGACTAGCTACAATTTTAAACGAATTAACGTCAAATTATCTAAACAAAAATCCAGTTTGGAGTTACTATGCACGCGAACAAACTATGATCTACTCCAACTGCAGAGAAGAAAGGATAGCAGATATGGAAGAGATAAGGCAATGGGCACTAAGCCTGTTAAAGCCGGAACAACAACCTATAACGAGAGCTATTAGAAAAGATTTTATATCAGCAGAAATGATGACTAGATACTGCAAAACAGTTAGTCTCAAATATCCAGATCATCAATGCTCCAGATGCCAAGGCGAAGATAATATAATCCCAGACGTACAGCTGGAATAAAGAAGATAGCATGCAGATTCCGAAAAAATAAAACCGACAGATATGTAAAGCAATTTTGAACATCTGTAAATTATGTAAAGAAAAAGTAGTTTGGAATTTTGTAGAGTTGTAAAGTAGGAATAGTAAGTAGTTTGGAATTTTGTAGAGTTGTAAAGTAGGAATAGTAAGTAGTTTGGAATTTTGTAGAGTTGTAAAGTAGGAATAGTAATTATTTTTGGAAACTTGTAGAGTTGTAAAGTAGGAATAGTATAAAAACATGTGTAAAATAGAGTTAGGATAAGTGGAAGAGAAAAAGGACGTGTATAGAAATCCTCTTATAAATAGCTAAGCCATTATGACAAATGAAGGCAAGACTTTCTACACGGAAAGCAAACCTTCTTTGTAAACAAAAAAAATAAATAAAATATTTTCTCAATAAGATAAAAAAAATTCTAGCAATATGGAGCAAGAAGATACTAGCAAGGTATACCCATTTATAATTATGCATAGCTAAATTTGTTAATTCCTAAGTATCATAGCATGATTAAGTAAGTTTATATTCATTATTATCTACTAGAATTATTTGAATCATATTTTCAAGTTTGTTAACATGAGGAAAAAAGGGAAACAATCCGAAAATAATGTCCAGAGGTTGAAACCAAGGCGAGGAAGCCGTGAGTGGAGTAGACAGAGTGGCACTATTTAGGAGGGGAAAGTACCTTTGAAAGTACGGTGTTAACAGTGACAAGAGAATTTGGTTTAAAATAATCTAGTCTGTAATAATCGAATATAATGTTATTGACATGCTATGGTATGAGGGAATTAATTGATAAAAAGCAAAGCATGAACATAAATATGGATGGTATTACCATGACCACCTATTTGCATAATGAAATAAGAAATAATTATAAAACATTAGTTTTATATGCACTAAAAGACATAAGGATAGTAGAATTAAAAAGAATTATATGGGAAAAGATATTTAATGAAAAATCACAATGGTACGGGATAGATCTAGAAAGGTTAAATATAGATGACGATTGGGAAATATATTCAGATCTAGAAATAACAGATTCAGATTAATGATAAATTACGAATACTTACGATATTGGTACGAAACTAAAGTAGACATAACCCTGCTAGGAAATCTGATAAAAGAAAATATAGAAATATATCAAAGAACCCAAGATATAAAATATCTAGAATATATTCTGGAAAATATAAAAGAAATAATCAGATTAACCTAACTAAAGGAAGAATATTATAAGAAAATAAATGAACAAAAAGAAAAGTAGTAGGACCTCCCCCCAAATTGAAAAGACTAGGAGACTTGAACTTGGAGCTTGGGACCTTGAGCTTGAGAGAGTTCTTTTCCTTTTTGGGAAATGAACGAAAATTTGAGAAGGGACTTTTCAGGGACCACAGATGGGTTCCATAGGTCGTAGACCAAACCACGGCTCATGGTATCATCCCTCGTTCCTAGACAAAAGAACAAGATGCAGAAGGCAGTCTACAGGTCAATAGGATGAACCCGTAGAAAGAATCACGGGTCGTAGACCCAAGTCGTAGTTCCTGGGGAATATGCAATCCTCTAAATCAAGTTCTATGAGTTAAAGGATGGTCTGTGGTTCTATCTACGGACCATAGACTTGACTCGTGGTTTCTAGGGAATCAGTCAGCTATCAGGTCTGGTACCACGAGTTAACAGGATGGGCTGTAGATTGAACTACGGTCCGTAGAACAAACTCATAGTTCTCAGACCAGAGTCTGAACCTAACAAGCTCAACCCTATGACTCCATTCCACGACCTGTGGTTTAGACCATGGTCTGTGGTTTGGACCCATCATTCCTAGAAACATGAAATTTTACTGAGATTCTGAGTTTAAAAGCTGAATAAGTTTCCGGGGTGTTAAAATATCTCCCCCTTGGGATCATTCATCCTCGAATGAAGACTAAGCAAGGGAAAACTGAAGGGAAAACATCCCAACCAGTCAACAATACATAAAATCTGAAGAGTAAACATGAAAAATGGGCTTTTCAACTTAAACCATGATTGAATCAACTTCGAACATGAATGCATGCTAGGATCATGCTAGAAACTGATGGAATAGGATCGGAGAAACATACTAAGGAGGAAACTATTACCTCATTATGAAACAGAATTGGAAGGAAAGAGATGAGGGTACTTGGCTTTCATGACTGGTTCTGTTTCCCAAGTAGCTCCTTTAACGAGATGATTTCTCCAATGACCTTTTACTGAAGCAACTTCTTTGTTTCTCAACCTTCGAATCTGACGATGAAGGATCTCCATGGGAACTTCCTCATAGGTGAGACTGACCTTCACCTCTACATTCTTCAAAGGAACAATAAAGGTAGGATCACCAACACACTTCTTCAACAAGCAAACATGGAAAACTGGATGAACCGCTTCTAACTCTATTGGCAAATCCAACTCATAAGAACCGCTACAAACTCTCCTCAGAATCCGGTAAGGACCTATAAAATGGGGACTGAGCTTCCCTTTCTTTCCAAACCTCATCATACCCTTCATGGGTGATACCTTCAGAAAAACCCAATCATCAACTTCAAATTCCAACTCTCTTCTCCTAAAATCTGCATACGATTTCTGTCGACTCTGAGCGGTCTTCAACCTTTCCCTAATAAGCTGAACCTTCCCCTAATGAGCTAAACCTTCTCCATAGTCTCATGAACTGAATCAGGACCAATCAAATCTACCTCACCTACCTCAAACCAACTAATAGGAGATCTACACCTTCGGCCATAAAGTGCCTCATAAGGATCCATCTGGATACTAGAGTTAAAGTTGTTGTTGTAGGCAAACTCGATAAGAGGTAAGTGATCATCCCAATAACCTTTTAAATCAATCACACAATCTCTCAACATGTTCTCCAAAGTTTGAATAGTATGTTTTGCCTGGCCATCAGTCTGAGGGTAAAAAGTTATGCTAAGCTTCACCTGAGTACCAAGACCTCTCTGAAATGATCTCCAAAATTGAGAAGTAAACTGAGTACCTCTACCTGAAAGGATGGACAATGGGACACCATGCAATTGGACTATCTCCTGAATGTAGAGTCTGGCATAATCGTCTGCTGAATCCATAGTCTTAACACCCAAGAAATGGGATAACTTGGTCATCCGATCGACAATCACCCAAATGGAATCATGTTGCCTTGGAGTAAGAGGCAAACCAGTAATGAAGTCCATATTGATCGCTTCCCATTTTCAAGTAAGAAGGTCAATATCATGAATCATGCCACCCCATCGCTGATGATCTACCTTCACTTGATGACAGTTGGGATACTTAGCAAAAAAACTAGCTATGTACCTCTTCATGCCATTCCACCAAAACACTTACCGTAGATCACAGTAAATCTTGGTGGCACAAGGGTGAATGGAATATCTGGAACTATGAGCCTCAGTCAAAATCTGTTGTCTCAACCCATCTACATCTGGAACACATCGTCGACCCTGATAACAAAGCACACTATCTCCCCCTTGGGAGAAAACCTCAACCCTCTACTAATGGACTGCATCCTTTAGCTTAAGAAAAATGGTATTGCTGGCATACTTTGCCTTCACTTCTGCCACCAAGGATGATTCAGAACCATTCTGCACAATAACCCTACCTTCGGTCGAGTCCATAAGGCAAACTCCCAACCGAGCAAGCCTATGAACCTCCTTACCCAACTCCTTCTTTATGTCTTCAACATAAGACACACTACCCATGGACAATCTACTAAGCGCATCCGCTACAACATTTGCCTTACCCAGATGGTAAAGCATACTCATGTCATAGTCCTTAAGAAGCTCAAGCCATCTTTTTTGTCGCAAATTCAATTCCTTCTGAGTGAACACATACTAAAGACTCTTATGTTCGGTGAATATATCTACGTGCACCCCATGTAAGTAATGTCTCCAAATCTTCAAAATGAAAACCACGGCATCTAGCTCAAGATCATGAGTAGGGTAGTTCTTCTCATGAACCTTAAGTTGTCTAGATGTATAAGCAATTACTTTACCACATTGTATCAAAACACAACCCAAACCAATTTGAGAAATATCACAATACATAACAAAGACATCTAGTCTCTCAGGTAGAGCTAACACTGGAGCTATGATCAATCTAGTCTTCAATTCCTGAAAGTTTTTCTCACACAAATTAGATCACTAAAATTTCACCTTCTTCTGAGTCAATCAAGTTAAAGGGGAAACAATGGAAGAAATTTCTTCCACAAATCTCCTGTAGTAACCAGCCAAACCAAAAAAGCTTCTAATATCATATAGGGAAGTGGATCTAGGCCAGTCCTTTACTTTCTCAATCTTTTGAGAATCAACTCGAATACCATCTCTAGTCAAAATATGACCTAGAAAAGTAACGGACTGCATCCAGAACTCACACTTGCTAAACTTAGCAAATAACTGCCGGTCCTTGAGAGTTTGCAACACAACTCTCAAATGGTCAACATGCTCCTCCTCACTCCCAGAGTAGATAAGGATATCATCAATGAAAACAATCACAAACGTATCCAAATACTGCTTGAACATACGGTTCATCAAATCCAAAAAAGCTGCAGGAGCATTGGTTAGACCAAAAGATATAACAACAAATTCATAATAACCATACCGAGTCCTGAAGGATGTCTTTAGAATATCACACTCTCGAACACGAAGTTGATGATAACCGTACCTAAGGTCAATTTTAGAAAATAAACTAGCATCATGAAGTTGATCGAACAATTCATCAATCCTAGGAATAGGATAATTATTCTTGATGGTGACATTGTTCAACTGACGGTAGTTAATACACATTATAAGAGAACCATCTTTCTTCCAAACAAAAAAAACTGGGGCACCCATGGAGAAATGCTAGGCCTGATGAAACCCTTATCAAGAAGATCCTTCAACTGATCCTTTAATTTCTTAAGTTCCTAAGGGGCCATTCTATAGGGAGGGATAGGGATAGGAATCATATCTGCAAGAAGATCTATCCCAAATTTGATTTCCCTCTCGGGAGGGACTCTGGGAAAATCCTCGAGAAACACTTCTGAGAACTTATTCAGAATAGGAACAGACTGAAGGGATGGGGTTCCGGACTCCGTGTCCACAACCCGAACGATATGATAAACATAACCCTTGGAAATTATCTTCCTAGCCTCAAGATAAGATATGAAATGACCTTTCGAGGATGGGGGACTACCTTGCCTTTCTAAGATAGGTTCATTTGGAAACTTGAAACTGACAACCCAAGTACGACATCAACTGAAGCATAACAAGAATATAACCAATCCATAACAAGAATAACAACAAAATCAGTCATCTCCAACTTTACTAAATCCACTGAAGTGACTCTGTGAAGGACTAAGATAGGGCAACTTCGGTAGATTATTTTGTCTAGGACTGACTCACCAACAGGAGTAGACACACAAAAGGGTTCTAAAAGCAATTCAGGACAAATTTTGAATTTGCATGCTACATAAGGGGTCACAAAAGATAGGGAGGATCTGGGGTCCAACAAAGCATACACATCAAAAGAGAAGACTTTCAACATACCAGTGACAACATCAGGTGAACTCTCCTGGTCTTGACGAGAGGATATAGCATAAAGACAGTTTTGTCGCTGACCACCGAATCTAGAAGCTGTGCCCTGCTGGGCTGGTCGACCTCCTGGGTTGCTGGAGCAGACTGAGCCCTACTACCACCCTGCCCCTTCTTAGCTCAAACTTCAGCACAACTACTGGTAACACCAAACATAAACAAGAACCTCTAGCCATGCTAGATAACAGCCTAGGCAATAAACCATCTAGGACTACTCAAAAGTAAGGACTCAGCACAAGTCTAGAGCCACAGCAAAACAAGAAACAAACCCAACAAGAAACAGACTAACAAGAACTACCCACGAGCTCTAACTCTGGGTAAACACCTCACAAGTACAATTCACCCCATCCACTACTAAAGAATAAACTACCAAGAAAGCAACGCATAAACACTACACTCAGGTAGTCAAATAACTAAACAAGTAGCATGTAGACATATAAGCAATTAAATGATAGAAGGGAAGGAGTCAGATAGCAAACAGGACTATCAAAAGCTGAAGGTTGCAAAAGCCTAACCTGGAGAAATAATATCAGGAACCTGAATCTCAGGCCCACCAAGAGGGGCATATGACTGACGGGGTCTAACACTGGTTGGAGTAGTCAAAGTTGAAGGCTCAACCATACCTCGCTGGGGACAATCTCTAAAATAGTGACCAACCACTCCATTATCGTAACACCCCGACTTACTAGGATATACGAACGTTGGGTAGTCCCTAGCAAAGTGCCCACGTATATAGCAGCAAAAGCAAATCCCACTAGGTATATACGGGCAAGGAGATCGCGCTGAACCTGACCGTCCACCATGACCTACACAACCTAAAAGAAACCCTCAAGAAATCTGACTTGTACCATATCCACTAAGCTTAACATGTCCTATACAACAACCCCTTGAAACTTGCGGAGCAACTGAAACTGGCCTGGTAGATAAGAAGAAATGGAACCTATCTCTGGTAGAGAATCCCCTACCTCGAGTCTGAGAACATCGGAAACTATACTGGCGATGACATTTCTTATCACTACCTCCATAAGCCTCACGGCATAAATCCTTGATAGCCCAAGCATGATCCACTACTTGAAGGAAGGTAGTCCAAAATGTAACCAAGTGCTTGGTAGACAAACAGAGGGTTGAAATCAAACCTCCAACAAAGCTTTAAACCCTATCAAACTCTGAAGGCATAGTCCTACAAATACGCCTAACCATCTCATGAAATCTTGCATCATACTCCAATAAAAAAAGACAACCCTGCTGAAGAACTGGTAGCTCAACCCTAGCTGAAGCACTTCTCGTAGAACTGGATACTAAAATACCCACCGGAGGACTCAGATTCCTAGCCACAGTGTCCCAAAGAACTGGAGTAGTTGTAAATCAAATTGAAGGCTGGGCTGACCCCACACACCCTATCTGGTATGGTAAACTCTCAGTCAGAAGTCCTGGCGCTGATGGAAGCGCTGAAGCAACAGGCACAAAAGCCTCGACATCACCTGCTGTTGAACTCGTCATAGGCATCTGTGAAGGAATGAAACAACCAAAGTTTTTAGAAGTTAATAAATCTAGGAAAGCACGATAAGGAGCCAAGAAGATGAAACTATTCCTAATAATGCCCTATAGCCTCTTGCAGATAAGATATGGACGTCATCATACCAAACTGTGAGACTCTACATAGTCACTTGCTTCTGTACCACGACACCGGTGAACCTAGAGCTCTGATACCAAGCTGTCATGACCCAATTTCTCAGGTCATGATGGCACCTACAACACCCTAGTAGGCGAACCAATTCACATAGCCCGAAATGATTAGTAATGGAATACTACCTAACAAAGTACACACAACAAGCAGAAACGAAATATAAAGATATGACACACGGAAGCAACAACCTAAAATATATATACAAATGATACTACACCAACCCCAAGACTTGGTATCGATAGTACATAAGCCTCTAATAGAATACAAGTGCTAGAAGTAAGAAAATACAATATAAATTTGTCTCCGAAAGTACAAGGATCAACAGTACAATAGATTAGATATAGACAAGCCCCGACCATCAGGAGCTCACCCTAGTCTCGAACCTCCCAAAAGCTACACGAGTCTCCAACGCGATCAATGGCAAAAACTCAACTAATATCTACACCAAAAAGATGCAGAAGTGTTGCATGAGCACCAAGACAATGGGTACTCAGTAGGCAACATCGGTCAACTGAGCTCATATAAGCTATAAAAATAGTAATAAGAAGAATACAAGAAAACAATCACGGAAGCAATGAAGAAGCACAAGGAACTAGCACAAGGAGAAATCAACCAAGAGCTACAGATATACATGCTAGCACAAACATATACATAACACAAAAACACAATATAAGTAAATAAAGAGAGAGAGTTGAGAAATGGCAGTATACCGGTAACCTCAAGTAAAAGAAAAAGAAGGAAAGTAGTCTAACATACTCAAGATGGAATCAACAAGTATAAGGAAATCATTTCACCAATCCAACTTCAAGATAACATGAACTGGAATCCACCTCACAAGTACAACCCTAAAATGGAATAACTAACACACAAAAATCAAGGAATACTACTCAAATCCTGATTGGAAAGGAACCAGAAACTCATAATCAGCACAGAAGGCCACACAAAAGGGCTTCTACAGGATAGGATTCCCTAGCCCTTTCAATAATCACAATCCCACAACTGGAGCCTCAACAGGCTAATAATCGCTAAATCACCGAGAAACAAGGACTAAAACTAGCTCTATAAAGTGACAAGAGTAATCTAAACTACCTAAAGTCCCAACGGCCGCCCATACAACCAAGGAACGCAGTCAAGTGAAAACAAACCCTCTGGCCACCCAAACAACCAGTGCGTACATTGAACACACAACAAACAAGGGTGGAATCTGAGTGAAATATGCATGATGATGATGATGTGAAACTAACTGGTATGTTCCCTCTCAGGTACCTCAAGGGCCCATATAGAGGCAGGACCCATGGAAGGACTCTACCTATGTACCTCTCCTATGTCGTACACCCCTCATCCAGCAAACGCGTCCCAAGTCCCAAGGTCCTAGATCAATAGGGTCCATGGAGGTCTAGTCATTGACCATATACATCGCCCAACAATCTAAAATAGTAGCTCCAACTCAAAACCTCACAGTATATGTCCACGATCAAACCGGGTCTAAAACAGTAGTAGTGATCTCAAAAGACCCTCTCAAAGGGTGCTCAAAGTATACTCGGGTCTAAATCAGTGATAAAATCCTAAATAACCCTCTCAGAGGGTGCCTAGAGCATATCCAGGTCTAAATGCATTATAAATCAGGTTTAGTGCTCTGCCCACCAGAGCCTAGTTTCAGTAGAAAATCAAGTCTAGTACTCTGCCCAGCAGAGCCTTGTATCAGTAGAAAATCAGGTGTAATACTCTGCCCAGCAGAGCCTCGTATCAGTAGAAAATCATGTCTAGTGCTCTGCCCAGCAGAGCCTAGAATCAGTAGGAAATCAAGTGTGAAATCATCCAAAATCCTATTTTTATCATCAAGTATACCAAACATGGGCCCCCCTGAGGCCATGCAAGTTTAGGAAAAAACCATCTATAGTGGCTCACAGCCAAAACCAAAGTAAAACATGCAGGGAAAACCTCTTTTATGGATGATATGCTCGCACACAAATATAAATTAGCCCAACGGCTCACAAACACTCCTACCGGCCCTGCACAGGCTCCACAGCTACTAAGCAGATATAACCAGCCTAAAATGATATCTCTATGTCAGGTACTCGCAGAAATTTCCAAATCACCCACCGTCTATGTTCCAGAGTCAATACAAGGCCACACAGGACCACAAGGGTGATATACAATACTGCACGAATACTACAATCAGCGTATGAAATAAATGAACAGAAAAGACAGACAAGGTCTGGGGTATCAACCTACAACAACCCACCCAAGGATGCTAATTAATGGAGTTATAGCCTATATACACAAAGTCTAGGTAGGGAAAGCCATAACCTACCTGCCATCCGATGAATAGCTGTGGGACAAGCGTTGTCCAGGCTCGAACTGCTCCGGAAAGCTCCAGATTGTGAAACCACTATCAATACAATAACCTATACATCAAAATAAGACTAACGATACCCATATTGCTATAATAATAGCCAGGTCAAAATTTGGGTCACAAATAGACCTGTGGGCCCTGCAACCCAAAACCAAAAATGGAAAACACACATGTGTTACTTACCATTCCGGGAGCACATGCTCAAAAATTGAGTCAAAACGGACAGTGATTGGGGCTCAAAACAGCCCGCCCAAGCCAACAATTAAGGATGGAATTTCAAGAAATAATTCCGGAAATTAATCAAAAGAAACTTACCACCATGAGGAGTCGAGCTAAGGGAGTGAGAACTCTGAATCCATGATCGTGCATAGCTCAAGAGGGAAGTTAATACAAGAAATTCCAAGCTTAAGAATTTCAAAAATGGTGGTAGCAACAATGGAGAAGAAACAAATTTTTGGGGAAGAAGAACTTACCCACCAACGAGGAAACAAGATTTCCCAACAATTTGATGGATTCTCTAAGCTTAGGACAATATAGAACACTTTGGTAAAGAGGATTTATAATTTGTAGTTGGGAAATGGGGAAAACAATGCTGGAAAATCAAAAGGATCAAAAATATATAGCTGATGGCCGCTGGTGAGCGCTGTCGCGCTAAAGGAGCGCAATCGCGCTGAAGGAAGGATCACAGACTAGCACTATCGCGCTAAAGGAGCGCAATCACGCTGAAGGGTAAATCACAGGCTAGCGCGCTAAAGGAGCGCAATCGCGCTGAAGGCCACCAGAACCAGAAAAACCAGCAACATCAAAAACTTCAACGGGGCTTTCTGGGCACAATCGAAACCCGATATTCAAACACCAATAGTGCTATTAGAGTGGAAACAATGTTCCTGACTCAACAGAATTGGCGAAACATACATACAAGGTTGTCTTGGAGGAATGTTGACCCAAGTCAACACTAACCAACGCCAACCAAACACCCAAAATAAGCCCGGATGACCCAGGACCCGAACCAACTAACTACCGAACACAAAAACGACATTCTGGAGCTAACGGTACTGACAGAATTTCCATCTGAGGCCGTCTTCTCCGAAGTTTTGATTAAAGTCAATCAAACAAGCCCAACAGGCTTGAAAACACAAAATAAGAGAGAATTCCAAGCTAAAAAGCACCCAGATCCTAACCAAAGGTCCCACTACACCAATGTCCATACTTCGGAGCTAACGAAATTATCGGAATTTGATTCTGAGCATGTTCACCAAGAATATTGACTGAAGTCAATGATTTCAAAAGCCTAAAGCTCTAAAACAAAGAATGGCCAAAAAGACCAAACAAATGGCCCTGGCACCAAACTACCAGTCCTAGCAAGCCATAAATGACTTGGGGCCACTACGTGGAAGCTCTAACAATACAAGAAAGGCGAACACGTGTAAATGACCGGAAGGGTCATTACAGTAAATGAGAATAAAATAATAAGGGAAAAAACAAATATTATATAGCATATTGTAATGACCCTTCCGTCGTTATAGGTTGAGTCAATCATGCATAAATCTCGATTAAAAATTTTCCAAATATGGAAGTTAATTCTTTTTGGCTAGGCTAGTCTTGGACAAAATCTGAGCGGGGTATGGCCTAGGGAAATCTGGGAATAGATTGGATAAATATAATAAGGTGTAGCTTGACTTTATATTAGCTAAGACAATAAGCAATCCATAGGACTTTTTGGAAGAGAATTCGGGCAGGTAGAACTTCTGATATCAAACTCGACGTAAATGGGTTAGTCCGTAATGTCATGGTTTGAGAGTGCATTGCAAAAAAGGCAAAATTAGGAGTAATTTTGATTTTCTATATTTCCACACCCGCTATAGCAGGTGGAAGGCTACTACGGGGCTACTGATATAGCAGAGAAATTCCCGCTATAGTGGGAGTCAAAGATGGTCAATCCCACTATGGTGGGTGGATTCCACTATAGCGATGCTGCTATAGCGGGATCAGGTTTCTATTGTGGAGTAAATCACTGTTTATACAGAAAAATCACCAAAAATGATTCATTATTTCTAAACACATTTTTGTCACGACCCGATTTCTCGGTCATGATGGCACCTACAACCCCCAGTAGGTGATCAAATCCCCGTAGCCCGGAACAGTTAGTAATGGGCCACATTCTATCAACTAAAATGGAAGAACAATTTAATAAATAGAAAAAAGGGAACAAGATGAAAATAATAGATAACAGGAGTAATATATACAACGCGGAAGCTAAACCAAACACAAAACCTGGTATCATAGTGTATATGAGCCGGATCTACATAAGGAGTACAAGGGTCCAAAACAATATATACAAAGTTGTCTCCTAGTAGAAATAGAGTACATAATCAAAAGATAAACTAAAAGATAAGATCCGGTCACCAAGAGCTCACCCTCAGTCCAGAATATCGCAAAAGAAGCTCCTCGCATGAGTCTCCATGAGCTAACAGCGATGGCCTACACTAGGATCTGTACCAAAAGAGGCAGAGTGTAGTATGAGCACCGAATGCGAATCATAAGGTACCCAGTAGGTATGATAGGCCGACTGGGCACATCTAAGATAAAAGCATAGTAACAGAAAGAATAGAATCAAGTTGTCACAGAAATCAACGAAAAAAGACACAGGAACTAGGACAGAGGGAAGACAACAGAAACAACATACAAGGCTAGCAAGTAATATATATACACAACAGGCACAGGTCATAGTAAGAGACGACGCACCTAGGATCCTCACAAAATAGTATATATATATACAAGTTTTAGAAGTAGACGGTATACCGGTAACCTCAAGTATAAGGGATGGGAGAGAAGAGTAAGGATGGGCATGCTCGGAATACCTGAATCATTAACCAAACTAATCATATCAATCTCAAACCAACACTAACTACTTGTAGAGTGTAATCTCAAAATCATAACCGTGATAGGGGATAGTATCATGATAAAGTAACAAAAGTCTACCTACAGTCCCCACGCCACCCACACAACCGAGAAACGCAATCAAGTGAAAAAAAACCGCCAGCCGCCCATACAACCAGAGCGTACACTCAACAAACAGCAAACAAGGGTGGAGCCTCAAACAATGAATGATATGCTATGAAATGCCAAGACAGTGAAACCTCAATGTAAGTATGTTACCCCCTTCAGTTCCCCAAAGGTCAGTAAAGGCAGGATCCATAGAAGAACTTCTCCCTAGTACATCTGCTCCGTCGTAAACCCCTACCCCCAATTTCCTTTTTGCCCGAAGCACTTGGTCCAGAACGACAGCGTCCATGGAGGTCTACTCGTACACCACATACTGCACTCTAACCTCAAGATAACATCTAAAGTACCACTGGATCCAAACTAGTCACCAATGCTCGAAATGCATGCCTGAATCCTGTCCAAGTCTAAATCAATGGAATAAATACAGTAAATCCCCTCCAAGGGTGCTCGGTCATCTCCGGGTCTAAGATAATAGTAAAATAAGTCCATTGCTCGGCTCTACCGAGTCTAGTCTCACATCTTTATTAATAGAGAAAATCAATCTAGCACCTCGGTCCACTCGAGTCCAATATAAGAGTACAAAAAACAGAGACATCTCTCTTTTTTTAACCTTTCTTACCCCAAGAAGATTCATAACACATTTTATCAAAAACGGGGCCCCGAGGCCATGCAAGGTTTGGAAATCATAAATAGTAGGCCCGAAGCCAAAACCATGGTAAAATCGAGTAGAAAATCCTTTATATGCATGATAATGTCATGCTGAATTGAATTCAACTGCCCAACGGCTCACAAATTACCTAACGGCCCTGCACAGGCCTACAACTACTCAGCAAGCATAACCAGCCTAGAAGGATATTTCTATGTCTTAGACTCACGGATATTCCCAGTAACCCACCTTCTATGTTCCAGAGTCAACAAGGCCTCACAGGACCACAAGGGTGAATAAAACGTATCAAGCAAGTACTACAAACATCGGAGGAAGGAAAGGTAGGAACACATGAATAAAGCGGTCAAGGTTTGTGGTACCAACCTAATAATCCCAACCCAAGGATGCCAGCTAGTACAATTTTATCCGATATATGCTAAGTCTAGGGAGTTTAGACCGTAACCTACCTATCGTCCAACTATAAGCTACTGGGACAACAAAATCCAAGCCCAAATCGCTTCGAGTTACCCCAAACGATAATTACACTATCGAAAACATAATTAATACATCAAGGCAAGTCTAACGATACCCATATCACAACAATTGTAGTCGGGTCAAAATCTGGGTCAAATGCGGACCCATAGTGCCCACAACCCGAAACCAAAAACAAAAAAGAGCATCATGACCACCACGATGCCAAGATGGCATGCTCCAAAATTGAGCACAATTAGCAAAGGGAAGGGCGCCAAAACAGCCCGCTCAAGGTGAAGACAGAAGCTAGAATTTAAGAATGAAAATTGTAAATTAGGCAAGAATTACTTACTAAAATGATGAAATTTAAGCCAAGATGGAGAATCCTTCACAACCACGATCATGAAAGAACTAGGAGGCAGCCACTACAACAAATTTCAAACTTTGGGTATGAGCAACAATAGTAGATTTTTAGAGGAAAGCAATAGAAAGCAAGTTGGGGAAGAAGCTTACCAAGAATCGAAGAACCACCGATAATTAAAGAGCACAAGATTTCCCCAAGTCTAGGATTGATATTTAAACAATTTGGGAGAGTGTATAAATCTTTTAGAGTGAGAAAGTTTGGAGAAAATGGCTTGAAAAAAGGAAGAAGGGACTTAAATAGTTGCTGGTCACTTGTCAACACCATTGGCGCTAAACCAGCACCATCGGGCACAAGGGAGCCAGGCGCCATCGCACCTGAAGGGCGCCATCGCATTAGCCGGCTGCAGGCGCAATCGCGTTGGACTTGGTGCGATTGCGCTGAAGGCCTGGCCTGCACTAAAAATCTGCAACTTTTTTAAAATTCCATGGGGCATTCCGGGCACAATCGGAAACCGATTTTCAAAAACTGATAATGCTAATCGAGTGGAAACGACATTCCAAACCCAACGGAATTGATGAAACTTCCATACGAGGTCGTTTCAGAGAAATGTTTACCCAAGTCAACATTAACTAAGAGAACTCAAAGACTCAAAAAGAGCCCAGCTCACCCAAAACTTGAATTAACCACCTACCTAACCCAAACTCAACATTCCAGAGCTAATGGAATCGTCAGATTTCAAATAAGATGCTCCGATCATCAAAAGTCACCCAAAGTTACACTTTCAACTCCAAATGGCCTGAAAAGAAAACCACACAAAACCCACACCGAAAGTTCTCAGTCCTTAACTGAAGGTCCAAGTAGACTAAACTCAATGCTAATGAGCTAACAAAACTATCAGAATTCAATTCCGAGCACGTTAGCTAAGAATGTTGACTAAAGTCAATGATATTCTAAGTTAAAGCTCTAAAATAGGCAAACGACCAAAACGACCAAACGAACGACCAGGGCACCAAACTACCGATCTCAGCAAGCCATAAATGACATGGGGCCACTACAAGACAGCTCTAACAGTATAACGAATGCGTAAACACGAAGATGAACGGAAGGATCATCACAACATCCACTACTAAAAAGACTTTCATCCTTAAAAGTCGAGAAGAATGGATTACATGAAGGTTCAAACAACTGAGGATACTGAGCACACACCTCACTCTCTCTCTTAAGTCGCCTCTTTGATCGGATGATGCCTCCACTAAACTTTCACAACTGGAATCTCCCTAGATCTCAATCTCTCGATATCTTTGGCCAGAATAGCTATCGCCTCTTCGACAAAAGATAAACTCTCATCCAACTGAACCGAATCCCAATGAAACACATGCGACTCATCTAGCACATATTGGCGCAACATCGAGACATGAAAAACTAGATGAAAAGCTTCAAACATCAGAGGCAAAGATAACAAGTAGGAAACACTACCAACCCTCTGTAGAATCTTAAACGACCCAATAAACTTGGGGCTAAGCTTTCCCCGCGGACCAAATCTCATCACGCCCTTCACGGGCGATACTCAAAGGAAAACTAAGTCACCAACACTGAACTACAAGGAACAAAGTCTACGATCAGCGTAGGAATCTCCAAGAAAATTTGTACTCTGCGGTCAGCTGGACTCTGAACCATCAAACTATCCAATCGGCGATCTGCAATGCCTACCATACAAGGCCTCAAAAGGTGCCATGCCGATGCTATAATGGAAGATATTATTACAAGCAAAATCTGCCAAAGGCACAAACTAATCCTATGAACCTCTAAAGTCAAGAACACAAGCCTGAAAAATATCCTCATGGACCTGGATAGTCCTCTCGGACTGGCCATCTGTTTGACGGTGGGAAGCAGTACTAAGCTAAACCTCTGTACCTAAATAACGCTGAATATCCCTCCAGAACAGAGATATGAACTAAGTATTGCGACTGAAATGATAGAAGTTGGGACCCCATCCAATCGAATAACCTCACGAATGTAGATTTGGGCTAACCTCTCAGCACCATATGAAGTATGAACCGGCAAGAAATATGCTGACTTAGTCAGCCTATCAATGATCACCCAAAAGGAATCAAAACCCCAAGAAGTACGAGGCAAACCAACCACGAAGTCCATAATAACACCTTCCCATTTCCACTAGAGAATGGGAAGTCGCTGCATCAAGTCACTCGGTCTCATGTGCTCAAATTTCACTGCTGATAATTCAAGCACTGAGATACAAACTCTGCTACATCCCACTTCATACCACACCACCAGTAAAGCTATCTCAAATCTATATACATCTTCATCACGCCAGGATGAATGGAGTATCTGTAACAATGGGCCTCATGGAGTATCAGTTGAATCAAATCACCAACCCTTAGAACACAAAGTCAACCATCAAATCTCAGAATACCATCACAACCTAAAATAGCCCGGCTGGCCTCACCTCGAGCTACCTAATCAAGAATGTCGCACAAACTCTGATCCTTAAACTATCGGCTTTGAATCTGATCAACTAGAGTAGAATGAACCTCAACACTGACAAGAACTCTTTTAGGATCTGACAAGTCAAACCTAACTAGGTGGTTAGATGAGGAATATATGTCCAAGGCCAACGGTCGCTCAGAAACTGAAAGTCAAGCTAGGCTGCCCATACTCACTGCCTTCCGACTCAAGGCATCCGCTACTATGTTTGCCTTGTCCGGATGGTATAAAATAGTGAAATCCTAGTCCTTCAGTAGCTTAATCCATCTCCTCTACCTCGAGTTCAGCTCCCACTGACTCATAATGTACTGAAGACTATGATGATCAGTGAATATCACACAGTGAACTCCACATAAGTAGTGCCTCCAGATCTTGAGTGTGAAAACTACCACTGCCAACTCTAAGTCATGAATAGGGTAGTTACGCTCATGAACCTTCAACTGTCTCAAAGTATATGATATCACTCAACCTTTCTGCATCAACACACAACCAAGACCAACCCCTAAAGCATCACAATACACGGAGAAACTCTAACCCTCGACCGGTAAGGTCAAAACTGGAGTTGAAGTCAATAAGGCCTTAAGCCTCTAGAAGCTATCCTTGCACTGATCCAACCACTAAAATGGAACATCCTTCCTAGTCAGCATAGTCAAGGGGGATGCTATGGAAGAAAATCCCTTAATGAACCATCTGTAGTACCCGGCTAAACCAATAAAGTTGTGAACCTCAGTAGGGGTAGTAGGTCTAGGCCAATCATGAATCGCATAAATCTTACCCGGATAAACACAAATCCCATCCTTAGACACCACGTGTCCTAGGAAGGATACTAACTCAAGCCAAAACTCACACTTTGAGAACTTGGCATAAAGTTGATGATCTCTCAAAGTCTGAAGTACAATCTTCAAGTGTTTCTCATGCTTGTCCCTACTCCTCGAGTATATCAGAATGTCATAAATGAAGACTATCACGAACATATCCAAGTACGGGTTAAGCACCCTATGCATCAAATCCATAAAGGCTGTGGGGGCATTAGTCAACCCAAAAAACATCACCAGGAACTCATAGTGGCCATAACGTGTCCTGAATGTTGTCTTAGCGATGTCCTATGCCCTAATCCTCAACTGGTTGTAGCCAGACAACAAATTAATCTTCAAAAACATGGCTGAACCCTGAAGTTGATCAAATAAGTCATTAATCCTCGGCATCTGATACCTATTCTTCACTGTCATCTTATTCAGCTTTTAATCAATACACATCCGCATCAACCAATCCTTCTTCTTCATGAAGAGAACAGGAGCACCCCAAGAAAACACACTTGGTCTAATGAACCCCTTAGCTAACAAATCCTGGAGCTGCTCCTTAAGCTCTCTTAACTGAGCAGGATCCATACGGTAGGGAGGAATAGAAATGGGCCTGGTGCCTCTCTCTAACTCAATGGAAAAATCAATATCTCTCTCTGGTGGAAGGCATGGCAGGTCGATAGGAAACACATGTAGGAAGTCCCTAACCACAGGTACGGACTCAGGAGATATTGGGCCCGTACTAGCATCTCAGACATATGCTAGATAAGCTAAACACCCACATGAAATCAACTTCCTAGCTCAAAGACAAGAGATGATCCCAGATGGTGCATGGATAACAGAACCCTACCATACAACTGGGGATACACTGGGCACGGCTATGGTAACGGTCTTGGCATAACAATCTAAAACCGTACGGTGAGGGGATAACCAGTCCATGCCCAGTATCACATCAAAATCTAACATATCAAGGATCATCAAATCACCCCAAGTCTCCAAACCACGAATATATATCACACAAGATCTCACAATCTGATCCACTACTAAAGAATCTCCTATTGGGGTCAAAACAAAAATAGGAACAAATAATGGCTCACTAGCCAACCCCAAACAAGGCAGAAAGTAGGCAGATACATATGAACAAGTGGATCCAGTCGCCAAGAGCTCACCCTCAGTCCAGAATATCGCAAAAGAAGCTCCTCGCATGAGTCTCCATGAGCAGAGTGTAGTATGAGCACCGAATGCCAATCATAAGGTACCCAGTAGATATGATAGGCCGACTGGGTACATATAAGATAAAAGCATAGTAACAGAAAGAATATAATCAAGTTGTCACAAAAATCAACAAAAAAAGACACAGGAACTAGGCCAGAGGGAAGACAACAGAAACAACATACAAGGTTAGCAAGTAGTATATATACACAACAGGCACATGTCATAGTAAGAGACGACACACCTAGGATCCTCACAAAATAGTATATATATACAAGTTTTAAAAGTGGATGGTATACCGGTAACCTCAAGTATAAGGTATGGGAGAGAAGAGTAAGGATGGGCATGCTCGGAAAACCAAAATTAATAACCAAACACATCATATCAATCTCAAACCAGCACTAACAACTTGAAGTATGTAATCTCAAAATCATAACCGTGACAGGGGATAGTATATTGATAAAGTAACAAGAGTCAACCTACAGTCCCCCGGCCACCCATACAATCGAGGAACGCAATCAACTGAAAACAAAACCCTTCGGCCGCCCATACAACTGGAGCATACACTCAACAAATAGGAAAAAAGGATGGATCCTCAAACAATGAATGATATTCTATGAAATTCCAAGACAATGAAACCTCAGTGTCAATATATTACCCCCTTTGGTACCCCAAAGGTCCAGTAAAGGCGGGAACCATGGAAGGACTTCTCCCGAGTACATCTTATTTACCGTAAACCCCTACCCCCGGTCACCCTGTTGCCTGAAAAACTTGGTCCAGAATGACAAGGTCCATGGATGTCTACTCGTAGACCACATACTGCACTCTAACCTCAATATACCATCCGGAGGACCACCGAATCTAAACTAGTCACTAATGCTCGAAATGCATGCCTGAATCCTGTCCATGTATAAATCAATGGAATAAATGCAATAAATCCCCTCCAAGGGTGCCGAGGCATCTCCAGGTCTAAAACAGTAGTAAAACAAGTTCGTTGCTCGGCTCTACCGAGTCTACTCTCACTTTTTTATAAATAGCAGAAATCAATCTAGCACCTCAGTCCACTCGAGTCCAATATAAGAGTACAAAAAATAGAGACATATCTCTTCTTTAAACCTTTATTACCCCAAGAAGATCCATAACAGGGATACCAAACCATTTCATAACATATTTTACTAAAAATGGGCCCCTGAGGCCATGCAAGGTTTGGAAATCATAAATGGTAGGCCCGAAGCCAAAACCATAGTAAAATTGAGTAGAAAATCCTTTATATGCATGATAATGGCATCCCTAATCGAATTCAATAGCCCAACGACTCACAAACAACCTAACGGCCCTACACAGGCCCACAACTACTCAGCAAGCATAACCAGCCTAGAAGGATATTTCTATGTCCAGGACTCACGGACATTCCCAATAACCCACCTTCTATGTTCTAGAGTTACCAAGTCCTCACAGGACCACAAGGGTGAATAAAACGTACCAAGCAAGTACTACAAACATCAGAGGAAGAAAAGGTAGGCAAACATGAATAAAGCGGTCAAGGTCTGTGGTACCAACCTAATAATCCCAACCCAAGGATGTCAGATAGTACAATTTTATCCAATATATGCTAAGTCTAGGGAGTTTAGACTGTAACCTACCTGTCGTCCGATGACTAGCTGCAGGGACAACAAAATCCAAACCCGAATCGCTCCGAGAAACCCCGAACGATAATCAAACTATCAAAAACATAAATAATACATCAAGGCAAGTCTAACGATACCCATATCGCAACAATTGTAGTTGGGTCAAAATCTGGGTCAAAAGCGGACCCATAGGGCCCACAACCCAAAACCAAAAACAAAAAAGAGCATCATGACCACCACGATGCCAAGATGGCATGCTCCAAAATTGAGCACAATTAGCAAAGAGAAGGGCGCCAAAACAGCCCGCTCAAGGTAAAGACAGAAGCTAGGATTTAAGAATGAAAATTGTAAATTAGGCAAGAATTACTTACCAAAATGATGAAATTTAAGCCAAGACGGAGAATCCTTCACACCCACTATCATCCAAGAACTAGGAGGCAGCAACTACAACAAATTTCAAACTTTGGGTATGAGCAACAATGGTGGATTTTTAGAGGAAAGCAAAAGAAAGCAAGTCGGGGAAGAAGCTTACCAAGAGTCGAAGAACCACGAATAATTAAAGAGCACAAGATTTCTCCAAGTGTAGGATTGATATTTGTGCAATTTAGGAGAGTGTATAAATGTTTTAGAGTGAGAAAGTTGGGAGAAAATGGATGGAAAAAATGAAGAAGGGACTTAAATGGCTGCTGGTCACTGGTCAGTGCCATTGGCGCTAAACCAGTGACATCGCTCACAAAGGAACCGGGTGCCAAAGCGCCGTCGCGCTAGACGGTTGCAGGCTCTGAGCTGCGATTGCGCTGGCCATGGCGCGATTGCGCTGAAGGCCTGGCCTGGTCTAAAAATTTGCAACTTTTTTAAAACTCCACAGGGGATTTGAGGCACAATCAAAAATCGATATTTAAAAAGCAATAATGCTAATAGAGTGGAAATGATGTTCCGGACCTAATGGAATCAACAAAACTTCCATACGAGGTCATTTCGGAGAAATGTTGACCCAGGTCAACACTAACTAAAAGAACTCAAAGAATCAAAATGAGCCCGGCTCACCCGAAACCTGAACCAACTACCTATCTAACAAAACTCAACATTCCGGAGCTGATGGAATCGTTAGATTTCAAATCTGAAACTCCGATCATCAAAAATCACCCAAACTTACACTTTTAACTCCAAATCGCCTAAAAATAGAGAAAATCACACAAAACCCACACCAAATATTCTCAGGCCTCAACTGAAGGTCCAACTAGACAAAACTCAATGCTACAGAGCTAACAAAACTGTCAGAATTCAATCTTTAGCACGTTCGCTAAGAATGTTGACTAAAGTCAATGATATTCTATGTTAAAGCTCTAAAATAAGAAAACGGCCAAAACGACCAATCAAACGTCCAGGGAAACTAACTACCAGTCCCAGCAAGCCATAAATTACTTAGGGCTACTACAGGAAAGCTCTAACAGTACAATGAATGCGTAAATGGGAAAATGACTGAAGGGTCATCATAATTTTTGTGAGGGCCTAGGAGATTTGGGGAAATTTTCACATGTTTTCCACAAGATTTCTTTGTAAAGGTAGGTTATTTATCCCTATTAACTTGTTTATTGATTCTTTGACCTTAAAATCACTAGTTTATGGGTCTTGGGGAGGGTTTAACTTGACCTAGCTGTAAATTCTTTAGCAAGGAGGTAAATTAGGTGTAAAACCTTTGGATTTTAGTTAAAGGTTAATTATTTACTCTTTAATGATGATAACTCACTAATGTAACCATGAAATTGATAGTTTTAAAATGAATTTATAGTGGAAAATCCCTAGATCGGGTGGGATGATCATGAAATTTGCCTTGGGGTTGGGGATTAGGGTGTAATCCTCGATATTATAGGTGATTTGGTTAATTACGTGTTTATATTCCTATTTTTAGACCACAATCAAGCCAATGTAGCAAGAAAAGGGAAAGCTCGGGTTCAGTAGAGTATTTCAGGCTTGGATTGAGGTAGGTTATGGTTTAAATATAGATAAAATCCAATTTGTGTTATGTGCACATGATAACTATTCCTTAATACTGCTTGTGCAATGCATGTTTAAGGAAAAGTGAACGACTATTTGATATCCTAAGTGTTAATCACATGCAATGAGTTTAATTGAAAGCTTGTTAGTTTTTACAAGTGTTGTTTATGCTCTCATTGTGGTTGTGATTGTATTGATATTTGTCATTATTGTGGAATGTACCAATATTTGGACATATCCATGGGATTTGTTAATAAAAGGTTGGCAAACACTTGATGACTGGGATTTGGTACATAGAAAAGAGCTCGTCCCCTGTAGGTCATGGCTAGTGGGTGACAATAAGACCCTTAGCATATGTGTATGGGTATTTGGCGAGTGTGATAGTTCCTTGAGTGAACTGTGGATTATGTGTTTTCTTACTTATGTTGGTTCCTTGAATTTAATCGGGCTTAATTTTTACGTGATATACATGTTGGTTCCTTGAGTGAACCAGGCTTAACTAGATACTTTATATACATGTTGATTCCTTGAGTTACCAGTATATATTGGTTCTCTGGGTTGAACCGAGCTTAACTATTTATTTGATATACATGTTGGTTCCTTCAATGAACTGGGCTTAACTATTTACTTGATATATATGTTGATTCTTTGGGTTGAACTGGGCTTAAATGTTTACTTGACATACATGTTTGTTCCTTGGGTTGAACCAGGCTTAACTGTTTACTTGATATACATGTTTATTTCTGGAGATGGTCGGGTTGATGTGCATAATTGCTAAAGTGATTTCTCACGCAAACCAGAATGCATGTTAATTGTCATAGTTATTGTCTTAAGGATCCTTGTGTGGTCTGGGCTACTTGCAAGATGTCACATAATCTGTGTTGTCTATTACTTATGTAGTTGGAGCATGATATATATGATTGTTGAGTCAGGATTGTTCACTTGGAGTCTTGTTGGTGGTCATTGTTCGACTTGACTTGTTATTCTCATTGACTAAACTTCATGTTGTACTTGTTACAACGTTAAGTGTTATGAACTTGGAGTAGAGTTGCATCATAGGGTATCGTGGTTGTGTTATTCTACTACGTTATGGTTATATGTTCATATCTTTTTTTGGGGTTGGTTGATGACCCTACAAGCACACCATTGTGTCTTGTGTAGTGATATTACATGTGCTCTTCTTTTGTTGAGTACAGGGCATTTTACGGTGACTACTTCAAGACCTCAACTGTGATTCAGACTGTATTCAAACTCAAGGGTGAGCTACATATTTCGAGGCTACCATGAGTTCTTCTCTTATTTTTCTGGTCCATTGTTTTGGACTTAGATATTACTTTGGTTTTGGGGTTGCATCCCCTTTTTAAATAATATATTAGAATTTTGGTACGATGACTTTCAGGTTCTAGGGATGGTTTATTTCCGCATACTTGTTCTTACTCTTAGTTGAGATATTAATTATTGGCTTATTTAGTGAGATTGATTTAGTTGCCTGATTTTGGCTATTTGGATGGTTAATGATGTTAGTTGGTTCTCCCACCGGAGAGTTTAGTGTGGCTTCCACTCATGGTGGGCTTAGTTCATGACAAAGTTTGTATCAGATCCCTAAATTCATTGATCTCATCATACCAAAATGGGTCAATAAAGTCTTGCGGAATAGTACAGAGGCGTTTGTACTTTTCTTCAAGAGGCTATAAGACCTTAGGAAATTATCCTTTCTTTCTTCCTTCGTAATTTAACTTGATGCCAATTGATATTTGGTGATCCAAATTTGTATTTGACATGCTTTATTCTTTTGTTTGTAGATGGTGAACACTAGATTGAATGGAGAAAGAGCAGCATCTCCAGCTTTGGAACCGGTTGTTTGAAGATGAGGTACGAGAAGGGGAAGAGGGAAAGCAACACCCACCAAGGTTGGAGTTCAAGAAGCAGTTGACTAGGACCATCAGAGTCCAACAACACCTTCCCTACCCCAGGATTATTTAGAAGAGGCTTAGGTAGTGGACGAGGATGGAGTGGAATCGGAGGTGGCAGCACCGGCTGGAGGTACAGTCCTTCTTCTGATATCTTCTAAGGTTATTTAGTAGGTTCTGGCTTTTCTGAGGAAGTTGGCTGGTTCTAAAGCCACCCCCACTGTGCCTACTTTCCAGGTTCTGTGTACTCATGCCAATGCCACTTTAGCTCCCAAGATGGATAAGGCTTCAGGTACTGATGTGTTTCCTCATCTTGTGATAGGCTCCATCATAAACGAGATTAAACATGAGGTGTTGACAAAGTTTCTAAAAGTAAAACCTCCTTCATTTCATGGTACTGAGACTGAGGATTTATTTTCTTCATCTTTGATTTGTATGAGAGGCTACATAAATTAAGTATTGTGCAACAACATGGTGTTGAGTTCGTGACATTCCAATTATAAGGGGATGCCAAGCAGTGGTGTAGAGCCTATGTGGAGTGTCGGTCACCTACTTTTCCTATATATTCTTAGGCTCAGTTTCATGCCTTATTTTAGGAGAAGTATGTACCCCCTACTCTTTGGTACTACAAGAAGGATGTGTTTTTGGCCTTTGAGAAGGTCAGTTTATTGGTTGCGGCCTATGAGGCTAAGTTCCATGCTCTGTTTCGCAATGCTACCCATCTATTGGGCACTGAAGAGGAGAGGACACAGTTATATGTTAAAGGTTTGAACACTGATCTTTAGGTTTTTTCTGTTCACATGAATTTTGTAAGAAAAAGTTTCAATGATGTAGCTGATTATGTGAAAAAGCTTGAGGGAGTTAAGCAAGTTGGACAGGCTAAGCTTAGGGTTTCAAGCAAGCAAGATCATAGAAGCTCCAGCAAGAAAGTCTCTCAAGAGTTTTCTTTAAGATTTCTTCTCCAAGTCTCCACCTCAAACCTTAGGGATTCTTCTCCAAGCTTCATCCCCAAAATTCTAGCTAAAATTTCTTCAAGTTCGGGTATGCGGGTATTCAATAGGGAAATCCTTTCACCTTTATGCCTAAAACTCATGATTTTTACTTTGATTTATGAATTTATGAAATTAGGGTTCTTACCCAATTTGGGTAAAGCTTATGGGTTCATTTTTAAGGCATTAATTCATGGTAATGACTTATCTATTATTTATTTTAAGTTCCTTAATTTATTTCAGAAGCCCATGCATGAAAGATGGTTTCTAGCATAATTCCATTGAATTGCATGATTTCAAGTGAAAATTGGCATGTTTAGATAACATGGCCTTTTGTATTTATGAAAATACATGCCTAATTCTTCAAGTTATGAATTTATAAAGAAAAATAAGTTTTGGATTATGGTTATGCTAAGTTTTAAAGATTTGAAGAATGAATCGCATGACATCAGATATGTCCCTATGATTTATGAAAATTTTGGCATCTAAATATGTCTACCTAATCTATGTGAATTGCATGGTATTAGATAATACCCTTATGATCATCAAACAAATTTGGCATTAGATTATGCCACAAGTATATATGAGCTATATGTATATATTTTGGGAGTAGTATTTAGCACCGAGTTGGAGAGGGTGAGATTGCCCTTAGTCACAGAACTACGTGCCACCGTAGGTGTCCTCTGGGGCTTATGATAGGATCCTGGTATGAAAAGGTTCTAACCTTGGCTTATTAGGACAACCTTTTTTGGTGTGGGTGTATGGCACTGGACTACATGTAGCTCATCATGGTTTATGTCAGTTAAGCGAAACTCATGTATGAAGATTTAAGACTTATGATATTCTATTTCATGATTTTAGCTTTAAACTGTGATATTTACTTATGATACCTCTTTTATGCATGAACTCAATTTTTAGTTATGCTTTAAGTACATTTTTAACATATTTATTCTTTCAAGTACATTTTATCAAGACATATGCTTATCTCACATACTCAGTACATTCCATAGTATTGACCGCATACCTCTTTGTGCTCCATCCTATTATGATGTAGATTCTGTAGTCTATTCCTAGATTCAAGGCTAGTAGATCAGCAGCACATCCAACCATCTTGGTGAGTCCTCCTCCTTCGAGGACTTGGAGTTTATCTTCATTCTAGATTTTTAGTTCTTTCATTTAGTTTTCAGTATTTAGAGTTAGCTGGGGGCTTGTCCCAGTAGCTCATCAGTAGTAGAGGCTTTCAGAGATAGAGTTAGATATCCAGCTTAATTCAAATTGTCATTTTTAGACATATATTTGTATAACAGATTAAGTGGCTCGTTACTTTAGTTAAGCTTCAGTTGTTATGTTTTGTTCAGTTTTTAAGTCATGCTAATGCCAGAGGGTTATTTTGAGATCGCTTGTGATCTTGGGTCCCGTGTTACGTCCAGGGGGGTGGGCTCGGAGGGTGACAAACATGGTATCAGAGCATCAGATTCAAGAGTCCTAGGGTGTTTGAAAGCCGCATTAAGTAGAATCATTTTCATGAGTATGAAGCGTGCCACACTTATGAAGGAGAGGCTACAAGACGTTCTTGGAAAAACATCAGTTCTTTCATGTTCTTTATTGTGCGATAGAGTTTAACTCTATTTATCCTCCAAACTTATGCGTTATTCCCAGTTTAGCTGTCTATACCTTATGTATAAGGTGCCAGAAGTAGTAAATCTCAGATTATCTATAGCGAGGTGCTCTCAAATTCTCTTCTAGAAACTTGTTACTAATTGTTCCGTATGAGGGGAAAGTGTGTACATGGATTCTTCGGTTGTGTTTCCACCTCATAGATGTTGTGTTTAACCAACTAGTAGTAGAATGCACCTAGAGCCAGTAATAAGAGGTCAGAAGTATGGTAGCCTAGATTGTCATGCACCGAGGCTACCCCCTAGACATAACATGGGACTCGGGACCATAAGTGTCCCAAGTTAACCCTTGGTCATAGCATAACATAGGCATACATGAGGAAATATAGTGAAAGCATAAATAGAAAGCTAGACAACCCAATCTATAAATGATGAAGTCAACAAGAAATATAATCCAAAAAGGAGACTCGAATACTGTCTATGTCTAAAAAGCCTCTACATGACATAAGGAATTGCTAGGACAATACCCTAGCTAACTCAAAGTACGAAAGTAAACAGCCATACAAAATACTAAGATCATAACTAGCCCTTGAATAATAAGGACTCACCAACACTGACTAGAATGGCCTGCGGTCTTTAGCCACGTGCCTGAGGGAGGGAACCTGAGTCTGCATTATCAAGAAGATATAGCACAAATATGCGTCAGTACTATAGGATGTACCGAGTATGTGAGATATGCATGTGATATGATGAAATATACTTGGAAGCATGCTTAAAACTGAGATCATGCATACTTTGTGATAAAACATGCTTAAAATATCCTTGAACCTGAAATCATATGATAATAGTAAAATCTGTAATGTAATGACTCAATGCAATATCATAAGCTCAAATCATAAGTCATAAGTAGTAAGTCTGAAATCTAAAAGCAAAGAGTCAATACAATCTTTTCATGAAAACTATCTTATGTGGGAGGTTCTCTTAACTTATATAGACCATGTGAGCTACATGGAATCCGATGTATCTGCCCTATCGAAAGGACCCCATATATCTTGCCAGGGTATAAAGGCATGACTGTGGCTTGATCACTAAATCTTATACCGAACTGAGGGGGCTTAGAGCCTACGGAGGCATATAATTTTGGGACTAAGGGTACCCTCACCCTATCCAACTCGGTGCTAAATACTATTCCCAAAACATATACATATAGCTCATAATACTTGTGACATATCTTATGTCAAACCTGTTCATAACTTAGGTAGACATATCTGGATGCCAAACCTTTCATAAAACATAGGGACATATCTAATGTCCAAAACTATTGGAAAAGCATAAGGACATATCTGTTGTCATGCAATTCACAAGTCATGAGTATTAAAGTTTTGCAAAACCATAATTCAAAATATACTTTCCTTCTAATATCACAGCTTAAAGAATTAGGCATGCAATTTCATAAAAATAGAGGCCATGTTATCTAAACATACCAATTTTGCTTGAAGACATGTAATTTAAAGGAATCATGCTAAAATTCATCATCAACATATGGGATTTTGAAATCAACTATGGAACTTCAATTAAATCATAGATACGTAATGAGAAACCATGAACTTATGCTTTAAAACCGAACCCATAAGTTTTCCCCAATTTGGGTAAGAACCCAAGTTTCATAAATTGGATAAGGATTAGCCTTAAAATCATGAATAGGAAACCCCTTATAAAAACCCATGAAAAAATCATACAATTTAGTGTTAGAATCCATAGAAGAATCATGAGAAAATAATTTATGCAAGAACACATGAGAATTGGGTAAGAACCCTAATTTAGAAATTCATAAAATCTATTTAGAAGATTGGGGTTTTGGTCATAAGGGTGAAGGAATTCCCTTATTGAATACCCACATACCTTGATTGAAGCTTTCCTAACTTGAGACTTGAGGATGGAGACTTGAAGATGGAATCCTTAGCTTGAAGCTTGGAGAATGGAGACCCTTTTCTTATCTTGGAACTTGATTGAGAGAATGGAAGAGAACCTAGGCTAAGTGGGAATAAAACCCCTTCTAATTTGGCCAAAATGACTTAACTTAGGAGTTAAAAGAGTAGGAAATTACCAAAATACCCCTGGGAAAAGAATTTAAAAACTTCAGAAATTTTTGTCAAAGGCTTCCACGGACACAAATCATGCCCCGTTGAATGAATCACGGTCCGTGGAATGGAAGTCGTGGTTCCAAGGGAATTTTTAGGGCTCTGGACTGAATTCTATGAGTTGGTTTCATGACTCGTAGAAACTTCCACAACCCGCGGAACCTTCTCGTGATTTTGTGGTAAAAAAACTGATTTCCACGAGTTGGTTTCACGACCCGTGGAACCTTCTCGTGGTTGTTGTCTGTCATTTTGGCAGACATAGACCTTTTAGTAAGACACTGATAAATTTATGCTCCGGACTTGGATTAATGCGCGGTTGGTGGAGTTGGAAAGAAGATTCAAAGACCTTTAATTTGATGTGACTAGGCCACCTAACTTTTTATATTATAGGAGTTATGATCGTTTGAAGTTGACCCTTGAAAAATCTTACTCTAAAACTCAATCGGTAAGGAAGCTTTCAACTCAACTTTGAGCTAGAGGTTCTTTATGACCCTTATTCATATCTAATACACCTTAAAAACATAAGAATAGGTCTTAATACTTAGATACATAGAATATTTATCTAGTTCGGGTCTAACAACACATGAAGAACGGTTCTGATTTGGCTTAGAATTTCTGGGGTGTTACAATATCTCCCTCTTGGGATCATTCATCCTCGAATGAAGACTTCTATGTTGAGATTGGAGGGGGAAAGGGTTGCAATTCTATCAACTAAGTTTTAAAATATGAAGTATTTACATGATAACTGATCTCTGACTGAATTATAAACTGAGCTGAATTCATGAGGCATGTAAGCATACTGAGGATATGAGAACAACTGATGGTGTATGAAACTGAATGGCTAACATGATAACTGATCTGGATTAAGAGTAGTGTCTCAGCTGAAACTCATAAGGAATGAGCGCATTTTTAGAAATCATAGATAACTGATATCAAACTGAGAGGGGTAACTATACGAGGAAACCATTCTCTTTTAAAATAAACTTACTACCTTGGACTAAACTGAATGTAGGGCCTTCTAACCTTAGGAATGATTATCGATAGGTCTTAACTGATCTAATATGAGGAGTCTAGTATTTTTGAAAGCTGAAGTTACTAGACCTAAGATATGGGCACCCTGGGCTAGGAGTAAGAAAAGACTATTCTCTCCTTAATCACTATGGTTGATAACTCTTAAGCTTAGAAACACCTTTCAACTACACTAACTCCTCTGAATACTAAGGTCTGTGTCTAACTACCTACTTTTACTATGTTCAAGCCTATCTTGACTAAATATCTTACATCAAGAATTACCTCCCAAGAATGATATTCCTCCTTATCATGAAAATCAACTAAGCTTGAGCTCTAATCAATGGGTCACTAGGCACACAAAGAAAAAGCCCACATGTATTTCATCACGACTTTTAATTCTATCACTATGATCACCCTATGGTTTGTAACTCATACTATCCATGACTTCTCCTCTCTTCCTAGCGTATCTAGGAGATGTAACTTGAAGAACTCCTACAAAGGGACATACCAAAATTCCTCATCTAACTATTTCACATGAATAATCCTCTCCTAACTTTTCTTCCACGCTTAGAACCTACTACTTCACATCTATGCTGCTACTTATCTTTCTCTCCAAAGAGCTATGACAACACAAGTTAAGATCACTGATAGAATAGAGTGGGAGCATTAGCATCACGAATGAAGGAATATTGATCGGTTTTGACTTATACTTAGTTTGATCTAGCCACTCAAGGTGGGGTTTGAGAAGTCAACTGAAAAGGGCATAAGTGTCTCACATCCTGGACATACAAAGCATGGTTAGAGTAATGATATCACAAGCATGAATTATTAGAGAAATCTAGTATGAGCATATACATGATGTAGCATAATTTCATTAGCCATTAAGGCATATCTTGAGAACTTAGTATAGTGTGAGACATGAGCTTTCATATATGACAAGTATTATGGTGTAAAGCTGGAATTCATAGAATCATAACGTAAGATTAGAATTCTGTCTGGAGCAATTTCTGTTTGTTCTGGGAGTTGAGTATGGACGTGAATCTGCATGAAGTCCATGAATTTGAATTAAGAACATGGCACTGGAATACAAGACATGAATGAGGTGTTGTAATGAGGGAAGTAAATTTAAGCTGCTAGGATAGAAATAAGTCCTTGCATCCCTCCTAACTTCATTCTGACACCCATTAGCATTACTACCCGAGTCTCCAAAATTTGACTGATTCTACATCCCACCATCTCCCCCTTAGATTCATGTTATATTCTAAGTCTGTGGACCTCTCGCTAACCTATAAATGGAACTATGATCATTTTAATCTAATAGAGAAAACATTACTTTAGGAGTTAATCTGAATATACACTTCCTTTTATAGTCTAAGGATCACCCCTACCTAAAAATCTTGGCCTCAACCGTTCTATCTCATATAAGGGTTGTACATATCACACTCAACAACTTCAAACCTATCCCTTGCAAAGACATGTCAAGCTTACATGGTTCTAACTCCCAAAGCTCTCTCTTTGTACTACCTATCAAATCAAATGTGTTAAAGCGTATTATGAGAGGCTCAAAATTTCCTATCCTACTCTAACTCACATATATATATATATATATATATATATATCATGCCTATACGTTCACACTTGCTGCAAGGCATCACTTAAACTCTTGCATACACTATACCAAGCCTACAAGAAAATACCACAAAACTATCAGTCTCACTCTTATACTATCATTCTTTTGTTCACATCCTATACTTGGTCTTTACTAGCACAAGAAATTACCACTCTTTAATCCACATCAAGGGATGTATCATCCCATTACCCATCTATTAAAACAAAACTCTAAATATATACTCCAATCAACTATCATTCCCCCATCTAGGCTACCATCCTTCTGACTTTATATTTCTGGCTCTAGGTTCATTCTACTACTAATAGCTTACAATACAACATATATCGGGTGGAAACACTACCCAAGGATCTAGGTACATATTTTTCCCTCGTACGAAATAATTAGTAACAAGGTTCTGAAAGAGGATATGAGAGTACCTCGTTAAGAGATAATCTGAGATTTACTACTTCTGGCACCGCAAATATAAGGCAAAGCAGGTGGAATTGGGAAAATGCATAAATTTGGAGAATAAATAGAGTTAAACTCTATCGCACAATATTGAACATGAAAGAAGTGAAGTTTTTCCTAAGACACCTCGTAGCCTCTCTCTTCTAAGTTTGGTGCGCTTCACACCCATGAAAGAGACTCTACTTGATGTGGCTTTTAGACACCCTAGGACTCTTGAACTTGATGCTCTAATATCAAGTTTGGCATGCCCCTAGGCTACCCCCTAGATGTCACATGGGACTGGGGACCATAAGTGCCCCAAGTTAACCTTTGGTCATAGCATAACATAGGCATACATGAGGAAACATAGAGGAAACATAAATAGAAAGCTAGGCAACCCAATCCATAAATGATGAAGTCAATAAGAAATGTAATCTAAAAATGAGACTCGAATACTGTCTATGTATGAAAATCCTCTACATGACATAAGGAGTTTCTAGGACAAGACCCTAGCTAACTCAAAGTATGATAGTAAACAGCCATATAGAATACTAAGATCATAACTAGACCTCGAATAATGAGAACTCACCAACACTGACTAGAATGGCATGCGGTCTCTAGCCACGTGCCTGAGGGAGGGAACGTGAATCTGCATCATCAAGAGAATGCAGCGCAAATATGCGTCAGTTCTATAGGATGTACCGAGTATGTGAGATATGCATGCGATATAATGAAATATACTTGGAAGCATGCTTAAAACTGAGATCATGCATAATTTGTGATAAAACATGCTTAAAATATCCTTGAAGCTGAAATCATATGATAATAGTAAAATTTGTAATGTAATGACTCAATACAATATCATAAGCTGAAAACATAATCAAATCATAAGTCATAAGTAGTAAGTCTGAAATCCGAAAACAAAGAGTCAATACAATCTTTTCATGAAAACTATCTTTTGTGGGAGGTTCTCTTAACTGAAATAGACCATGTGAGCTACATGGAATCCTATGTATCTGCCCCATCGAGAGGACCCAATATACCTTGCCATGGTATAATGGCATGATTGTGGCGTGATCACTAAATCTGATGCCCAACTGAAGGGACTTAAAACCTATGGAGGCACGTAATTCTGGGACTAAGGGTACTCTCGCCCTATCCAACTCAGTGCTAAATACTTGTGTCATATCTGATGTCAAAACTGTTCATAACTTAGGTAGACATATCTGGATGTCAAACCTTTCATAAAACATAGGGACATATCTAATGTCCAAAACTGTTGGAAAAGTATAAGGACCTATCTGATGTCATGCAATTCACAAGTCGTGAGTCTTAAATCTTTGCAAAACCATAATTCAAAATATACTTTCCTTTTAATATCATAGCTTAAAGAATTAGGCATGCAATTTCATAAAAATAGAGGTCATGTTATCTAAACATACCAATTTTGCTTGAAGACATGCAATTCAAAGGAAACATGCTAAAATTCATCATCAACATATGGGCTTTTGAAATTAACTAAGGAACTTTAATTAAATCATAGATACGTAATGAGAAACCATGAACTTATGCTTTAAAACTGAACCCATAAGTTTTCCCCAATTTGGGTAAGAACCCAAGTTTCATAAATGGGTAAGGATTAGCCTTAAAATCATGAATAGGAAACCCCCTATAAAAACCCATGAAAATATTATGCAATTTAGTGTTAGAATCCAGAGAAGAATCATGAGAAAATAATTTATGGAAGAACAAATGTGAATTGGGTAAGAACCCTAATTTAGAAATTCATAAAATCAATTTAGAAGATTGGGGTTTTGGGCATAAGGGTGAAGGAATTCCCTTATTGAATACCCACATACCTTGATTGAAGCTTTCCTAACTTGGGACTTGAGGATGGAGACTTGAAGATGGAATCCTTAGCTTGAAGCTTGGAGAATGGAGACCCTTTTCTTCTCTTGGAACTTGATTGAGAGAATGGAAGAGAACCTAGGCTAAGTGGGAATAAAATCCCTTCTAATTTGCCCAAAATGACTTAACTTAGAAGTTAAAAGAGTGGTAAATTACCAAAATACCCCTGGGAAAAGAATTTAAAAACTTCAGAAAATTTTGTCAAAGGCTTCCACGGACACAAATCACGGCCCGTGGAATGAATCACGATCCGTGCAGTGGAAGTCGTGGTTCCAAGGGACTTTTCAGGGCTTTGGACTGATTTCCATGAGTTAGTTTCATGACCCATGGAACCTTCTCATGATTTTCAGGTAAAAAAACTAATTTCTACGAGTTGGTTTCACGACCCGTGAAAACTTCCACGAAGTGGAACCTTCTTGTGGTTGTTGTCTGTCATTTTAACAGATAGATACCCTTTAGTAAAACACTGATAACTTTTTGCTCCGGACTAATATTAATGCACCGTTAACGAGGTTGGAAAGAAGATTCAAAGATCTTTAATTTTGTGGTACTAGGCTACCTAACGCTTTATATTCTAAGAGTTATGATCGTATGAAGTTGACCCATGAAAAATCATACACTAAAACTCAATTGGTAAGGAAGCTTTTAACTCAACTTTGAGCTACAGGTTATTTATGACACTTATTCATATCTAATACACCTTCAAAACTTAAGAATAGGTCTTAATACTTAGATACATAGAAAATTTATCTAGTTCGGGTCTAACAACACATGAATAACGGTTCAGATTTGGCTTAGAATTTCTGGGGTGTTACATAGATGGGAGAATAATAGTTAGTTGGAGTATGTTTTTATAGTTGTGTTTTATTAGATAGGTAATGGGCTGATACATCCATCGATGTAGATTAAAGAGTGGTAAGTTGTTGTGCTAGTATAGACCAAGTATAGGATGTAAACGAAAGGATGATAGTGTGACAGCGATAATGAAAATCTTGTGGGATTTATTTGGTAGGCGTGATATAGTGTAGAGTAAGAGTTTAAGTTTATGAAATTGCAGAAAGTGTAAATATGTGAGCATGATATATATATGTGGACCAGAGAAGGACATACAATTTTGAGCCTCTTAGTGTAGGGTTTAACGCATTTGGTGTGGTGGGTAGTAGAAATAGAGGACTTTGAGAGTTAGAACCATGTAAAGTTTAGCATGTCATTTCAAGGTATAGTTTGTGAGTTATTGAATGTGATATGTACAAACCCTATTTAAGATAGAAATATTGAGGCTTACGATTTTAGGTGAGAGAGAGTCTTATGCTATAGAAGAAAGTGAATATTCCTATTAGATTCTAGATTAGTGTCTGTCCTTCTAGGGTAAAATGAACATAGTTCTGTTTAGAGTTTGGCGAGAGGTCCACAGACTTAGAAATGTAACATCAACCCAAGGGAGAGATATTGTAACACCTTTGTATATGGACTAGCTTATGAACTTAGAACCCAGAAAATTTTCTACAATCTTAGATGCAACGGGCAACCTCCACGGGCATCAAAGCTTCAACGGGTCGTGGGGTGCATCGTGAGAATCATCCAGTCGCTCTAAACCACAAATTTTCCAGTCTGATAGGCATTGGTGATGTGCGTTGCAGTAGAGATGGCTCGTGGGAATCCCCCATTTGAATCTCACAGTGGTTTTCCCTGTATCTTTCTTTCTCCGATGGGCTATCACCACGAGTGTCACGGTTGCAACGGGCCATGTGAACCCATCGTCAGAACCCCCCAGCAACCCCATCTCCCAGCTTGCTTGTCTAATGCTTTGGTACAATGGGCTATCGTGGGTGCGACGCCCATCGGGCAGCCCGTGAGGGGATAATTTCCTGCAGTTTCTATTTTTAAGTCAGGGGTAGATTGCTCTTTTTCTTTATTCTCTTAACTCTTAAGTGAGGTCATTTTAACACTTGTGGTAGGGTTTTATCCCTATTAGCCTAAACCTTTCCCATTCCCCTCATTATAAATTCCAAAAGGGAAAGAACTCCACTCCTCCAAGCTTCAAACTTCAAGCTTCAAGCTAAGGATCTCCATCTTCAAGTCTCCATCCCTCAAGGTTCTAGCTTAGAAGTATTCAATTTTGGTATGTCTCATTGTGGAAGTTCTTCAAGTTACAACTCCTATATATGCTAGAGAAAAGAGGAGAAGTCTTGGATAGTGTAAGATACAAAAAACCATAAGGTAACCATAGTTATAAGTTTTGATATTGTGATGACATACATATGGGCTTTTTTTGTACGCGACTAGTGAACCCATTGGTTAAGAGCTCAAGGTTAGTTGGTTTGCGTGATAATAAGGAATGTTATTCTTGGAGGGTAACTCTAGATGCAAGATATTTAGTCGAGATAGGATTGAACATGGTTGAAAAAGGTAGTCAGACTCAGACCTTAGTATCTATATGTGTGCTTGTGATAATTTTAGTCGCAAGTTGTAAGTGTGCTATTCAGAGAAGTTAGTATAGTTTAATAGGTGTTCTTAAGCTTAAAATCTATCAACTATGTTGTTTAGGAAGGAATAGTCTTGTTCTTACTCCCTACCCAGGGTGCTCTTATCATATCAATTCTGACCTACCGATAATCATTTCTAAGGTCAGAAGACCCTACGTTGAGCTAAGTCCATGGTAGTAAGTTCAGTTTAGAAAAGAATAGTTTTCTCGTATAGCTACTCCTCTCAGTTTGATATTTCATTCAATTGACTATGATCTCTAAGAATGTGTTCGATCGCTACGAGTTTCGGCCGAGACCTTACTCTTACTCCAGACCAGTTATCATGTTAGATATTCAGTTTCATACCCCATCAGTTATACTTATGCTCTCAGTATGCATGCATATTCCTGGATTCGACATCAGTTATATTTCGATAAAAAATCTATTACCATGAAATAATTCAGCTATTAGAACTCTATTGATATGATTGCAACCCTTTCCCCCCTCCAATCTCAACTTAGTAGTCTTCATTCGAGGACGAATGATCTCAAGGGGGAGATATTGTATCACCAAAGAAATTTTAAGCCAAGATTCGATACGTTCTTCATTTGTTGTAAGACCCGAACTAGATAAATTTTCTATGAATCTAAGTATTAATATCAATCCTAAGTTTTGAAAGAGTATTAGATTTGAATTTAAGTCATAAAGGACCCCTTGATCAAAGTTAAGTTGAAAGCCCTTCTACCGATTTAGTTTTCATGTAGGTTCTAACTAGGCTCAACTTCAAACGATCATAACTCCTAGAATATAAAGATTTAGGTGGACTAGTACCACCAAATTAAAATGTATTTGAATCTTCTTTCCAATGCCCCTGACCTCTAGTTAATCCGAGTTTGGAGTAAAAGATTATGGATATTTTAGTGAAGCATTGTCAGCTGTCAAAATCCGACAGGCTGGCCGACTGGCGTGGGAACCTCCGATGGGAGTCCCGACGCCCATGGTGAGCATGATGGCCCATGGTTGCAGGGCGTGGGAACTGTCCACTGAGGCTATTTGTCCCCCGTGAGGCCGACGGTTGGGTCCGATGGCCCGTGGGAGCCACGACGGCCCGTGAGAAGCATCGTCCGATGATTTTATGAACTTTTTCCTATGAGTTTAATTAAGGGTAGTTTGGTCCTTTCCTCACCTCAGGTTCTTCCCCTCATTTTTTAATCACCCAAAAGGTGTTATTCTTCATAAGAACATACATAAATATAAAGAATTCCCTCAAGACTCTAAGGTGAGATACCTAGGGTTTCAAGCAAGGAAGATCGTAGAAGCTCCAGCAAGAAAGTCTCTCAAGAGTTTTCTTTCAGATTTGTTCTTGAAGTCTCCACCTCCAACCTTACGGATTCTTCTCCAAGCTTCATCCCCAAAGTTCTAGCTAGAAGTTCTTCAAGATCAGGTATGTGGGTATTTAATAAGGGAATCCTTTCACCCTTATGCCTAAAACTCATGATTTTTACTTTGATTTATGAATTTATGAAATTAGGGTTCTTACCCAATTTGGGAAAAACTTATAGGTTCTGTTTTAAAGCATTAATTCATGGTTTCTCATGACTTTTCTATGATTTATTTGAGGTTCCTTAATAGATTTTAAAAGCCCATGCATTAAATATGATTTCTAGCATGATTCTATTAAATTGCATGATTTTAAGTGAAAATGCATGTTTAGATAACATGGCCTTATGTATTTATGAAAGTATATGCCTAATTCTTCAAGTCATGAATTTAGAAAGAAAGGTATCTTTTGAATTATGGCTATGCTAAGTTTTAAGGATTTGAAGCATGAATGGTATGACATCAGATATGTCCCTATGATTTATGAAAGATTTGACATCTAGATATGTCTACCTAAGCATTGTGAATCGCAGGGTATTAGATAATACCCTTATGCTTTTCAAATAGATTTGGCATTAGATTATGCCATAAGTATATGTGATCTATATGTATATGTTTTGAGAGTAGTATTTAGCACCGAGTTGGACAGGGTGAGATTGCCCTTAGACCCAGAACTGTGTGCCACCGTAGGTGCCCTTTGTGGCTTATGACAGGATCCTGATATGATAAGGTTCTAACCTTGGCCGGTTAGGACAACCTTTTTTGGTGTGGGTGTATGACACTGGACTCCATGTAGCTCATCATGGTGTATGTTGGTCAAGGGAAACTCCCGTATAAAGATTTAAGACTTATGCTATTCTATTTCATGCTTTAAGCTTTAAACTGTGAGATTTACTTATGATACCTCTTTTATGCATGAAATCAATTTTCAGTTATGTTTTAAGTACGTTTTTAACATATTTATTCTTTCAAGTACATTTTATCCTGACATATCCATATCTCACATACTCATTACATTCCATAGTACTGAGTGCATACCTTTTTGTGCTGCATCCTATTATGATGTATATTCTGTAGTCTATTCCTAGATTCGAGGCTAGTAGATCAGCGGCACATCCAGTCATCTTGGTGAGTACTCCTCCTTCGAGGACTTGGAGTTTAGCTTCATCTAGATTTTTAGTTCTTTTATTCTATTTTCAGTATTTAGAGTTAGTTGGGGGCTTGTACCAGTAGCTCATCAGTTGTAGAGGCTTTCAGATATAGCGTTAGATATCCAGTTTAATTCAAATTGTAATTTTTAGATTTATATTTGTATAACAGATTAAGTTTCTCATTACTTTAGTTAAGCTGTTGTTCTTATGTTTTGTTCAGTTTTTAAGTCATGTTAGTCCCAGAGGGTTATCTTGAGATTGCTTGTGATCTTGGGTCCCATGTTACATCCAGAGGGTAGGCTCGAGGCATGAATGTATGCCTAAGACATCTTTTAGGACTCGTATGGGTATTACGAGTTCCTTGTGATGTTGTTTGGGTTAACCAATGCATCGGTAGCCTATACGAGATTGATGAATGGTATTTTCAAGTCCTTCTTAGATTCTTTTATTATAGTTTTTATTGATGATATTTTGATTTACTCCAAGTGTAAGGAGGAACATGAATATCATCTTTGCATTGTCTTGGGAATCTTGAAAGTGAAGCAGTTGTATGCAAAGTTCTCGAAATGTGAGTTCAGGTTGTCTTCGATTGCCTTCTTAGGGCATGTTGTCTTGAAAAAGGAGGTGATGGTAGATCCCCAAAAGTTTGAGGCGGTAAAGAGTTGGGTTCGGCCTAGCTCTATGACTGAGGTTAGGAGCTTCATGGGTCATGCTAGTTACTATCACAGGTTTGCTAAGAATTTTGCTTCTATTGCTACCCACTTGACAAGGTTGACCCAGAAGGAGGTGTCATTTGTTTGGTCGGATAAATATGAGGAGAGCTACAAAAAGCTCAAGACACTTTTGACTACAACTCTCATTCTTTTATTATCGGCTGAAGGTAAGGATTTTGTTGTATTTTGTGATGCTTCACATTTGGGTTTTGATGCTGTGTTGATGCAAGACAGGAATGTCATTGCTTATGCTTAAAGGCAATTGAAGACTTATCAAAACAATTACCCTACTCATGACCTGGATTTGGCAGCAGTGGTGTTTGCACTTATGATTTAGAGACACTATCTTTATGGTGTAAAGTGTGAGGTATTCACAAACCATTGTATCTTACAATATGTGTTCACACAAAGGGATTTAAACTTGAGACATAGGAGAGGGATGAAATTATTGAAAGCCTCTGATGTGACTATCCAATATCATCTAAGTAAGGCCAATATAGTGGCAGACGCATTGAGCTGGAAAGCAACAAGTATGGGCAGTTTGGCCTATTTGAGGGTGTCAAGGTAACCTTTGGCTATGGAGTTTCAAACTCTAGCATCTAAGTTTATGCAGTTTTGTGTTTCAGAAAGGGGTGGAGTATTGGCTGGTATTAAGGTGAAGTCAATATTCCTCGATGAAATCAAGGCCAAATAGTTTTAGGATACAAAATTGAATAAACTCCAAAACAAGGTGGTATCTGGTGAGGCTTCAGATGGCACACTTGATGCATATGTAGTATTGTGGTTTGGAGGTCGAGTATGTGTCCCTTGGGTTGGTGATTTTATCAAGAATATGCTAGCTGAAGCTCATGGTTCGCGATATTCTATTCATCCATGTGTAACCAAAATGTACCATGACTTGAGGTAGCTTTATTGGTGTCCTAGGATGAGGAAAGACATAGTAGAGTATGTATCCAAATGTCATAACTATCAGTAGGTAGAGTACGAGAATCAAAGGTGTGCAGGTTTGCTCCAAAGAGTACCCATTCTCTAGTGGAAATGGGAGAGGATCGCTATGAATTTTGTGGTAGGTCTTCCTAAAACCTTGGGAAAGCATGACTCAATTTGGGTTATAGTGGATAGGCTGAATAAATCAGCCTATTATTTTAGTTAGAGTGGACTACAACTCTAAACAGTTGGCTAAGATCTACATCAGGGAGATAGTGAGGCTACATTGGGTGCCACTTTCCATCATTTCAGATAGAGGTATGAAATTTACTTCTAAATATTTAGGGCAGGTTGAATGAAGAGTTGGGCACCCAACTCACTTTTAGCACAACCATTCATCCTCAGACTGATGGACAGTTAAAGAGGATGATTCAGGTGATTGAGGACATGTTGAGGGAATGTGTGATCGAGTTTGGTGGCCTTTAGGACATGTTCTTGTCATTGTGTGAGTTCTCATACAACAAAGTTATAACTCTAGTAATGATATAGCTCCATTCGAGGCACTCTATGGGAGGGGGTGTAGATCACCCATAGGATGGTTCGAGGCTAGTGATGTGAAACCTTTGGGCACTGATTTGGTACAGGAAGATCAGGAAAAAGTGAGAGTTATCCAAACTAAGTTGTTGGAAGCCTAGAGTAGAAAAAAGAAGTATGTAGACTGTAAGGTGAAGAACATATAATTCAAGGTTGGTGAAGAAGTTTTGTTGAAAGTGTCATGTATTAAAGGAGTTATGAAGTTTGGAAAGAAGGGCAAGCTTAGCCCTCAGTATATTGGTCCATTCGAGGTTTTTTATGATGTGGGACCAGTAGCATATAGGTTAGCATTACTGCCAAGCATATCGAGGGTCCATCCGATATTCCATGTATCCATGCTTAAGACATACCATGGGGATGGGGATTATATTATAAAGTGGAATTCAGTTTTCTTAGATAAGGATCTTACTTATGAGGAAGAGTCGGTTGCCATTATTGATTTTGATATCTTGAGGCTGTGGAAAAAGGAGATTCTATTGGTAAAGGTCCAGTGGAAGCATCATCCTGTTGAAGAAGCAACTTAGGAAACCAAGAAGGACATGGAGGACAAGTACCCTCACTTGTTTGAGGATTCAAGTACTCTTTCATTTTCTTGACTTGACTCATTTTTCTTGTGTGATGATGCATAGATGAACAATGAGTAAATTGGTATCTATTGTAACGACCTTTCTGTCATTACAGGTGAGTCAATCGTACAAAAATCTGGGTTAGAATATTTCCAAATCTGGAAGTTAACATTTTTAGGCTAGGCTAGTCTTTGATGAAATCCGAGCAGGGTATGGTCTAAAAGTCAATCCGAGAATTAATTAGGTAAATGTAATAAAGTGTACTTGACTTAATGTTAGCTAAGATGATAAGGAATCCATAGGACTTTTTTGAAGTGAATTCGGGCAGGTAGAACTCGCGATATCAAACTTGATGTAAAGGGGTTAGTCCGGGATGTCTTGGTTAGAGGGTGCATTGTGAAAAAGGAAAAATTGGGAGAAATTCCAAGTTTATGCCTCTCCACACCTGTATAACAGGTGGCAGGCAGCAACGAGGCTACTGCTATAGCAGAGAAATTCCAGCTATAGCAGGAGTCAAAGACGGTCATTCCCTCTATGGCAGTAAAATTCTGCTATAGCAATGTCGCTACAGTGAGATCGGGTCTCTATAGCGGGGTAAATTAGTGTTTATGCAGAAAACTCCCCAAAAATTGTTTATTATTTCTAAACACATTTTGGGGAGGGTTTAGGTGATTTGGGGCGATTTTCACCTATTTTCCACCATATTTCTCCGTAAAGGAAAGTTATTTATCCCCATTTACTAGTTTTTCAATTCCTTGACCTTAAAATCACTAGTTTATAGGTCTTGGAGAGGGTTTAACTTGATCTAGCTATAAATTCTGGTGTAGAGGGATAAATTGGGTGTAAAACCTGTAGATTTAGTTAAAGGTTTATTATTTACTCTTGCATGACCATAATTCACATATGCAATCATGAAATTGGTAGTTTTTAAGGTCAATTTATAGTGGGAAATCCCTAAAATAGTGCGAAGATCATGAAATTGGTCTTGGGATTCGAGATTAGGAAGTAATCCTCGATATTATAGGTCATTTGGTTGATTACGTGTTTATATTCCTATTTGTAGACCACAATCAAATTTGTGATTGAAGGCTAAGTTCATTCTTCGATATATCTCACTCCGCTATTCTAGAAGACTGAGAAGCTTCAGTTTATTACCAACCTTGAGTTCAACAACTATTGGGTAAAGCCTAAACCTTACTCCTTTCCTTCTATCGAAACTGGCAACAGATCTCTAGATCCGATGCAACTAGAAGTCAGTCGATTCTGTCTGAGAATGGTTTCAATCCAAACCTTTTTTGTCGAGTGAAACTCCACTTCTTAAGAGTTTATTTGGACAGACTCACTCCCTTACTCGCTTTCTTATATTCCACTCGCTTCTTTTAGAAAAAGAGTCAGAACTGATAGTCATAGACTTTCCCTTTCGACTGGACAAATTCAATAGCTGCTCCTAGCCCGATTTCAAGACCTGGACCTCTTTCAGGTTTGAAAGCAACCCTTATTCCATCAACAGCTCAATCGATGGGACTTGCTTTTCTTCCTAAAGGAAGTTAGACGGAGCCGGTAGAAATGACTGACTGAAGATAGAGAGAGATCACCTCCATTCTCCAAATAGTGACACGGTAAAGGAAAAAAATAATTGAGAATCTCAAAAAAATCTCTTTCTTTTTTTCCCCAACGACAAAGGAACTTATGGGCGGGGCATTTTAGGGTACTAGCCCTCTTCCCATTACTCAATAGGGCAATTCCTCGTAAGATGTCTCGCCTGAATAAATTAGTTGGTACTAGCGAAGGTTGAAACAAAAGGGAAAGCTCGAGTTCAATAAAGGATTTTAGGCTTGGATTAAGGTAGGTGATGGTTTAAATGTAGTTAAAATCCAATTTGTGTTATGTGTACGTGATAACGATTCCTTAGTGTTGCTTGTACAATGCATGTTCAAGGAAAAGTAAACGATTGTTTGATATCCTAAATGTTAATCACATGAAATGAGTTTAACTGAAATCTTGTTGGTTTTTAAAAGTGTTATTTCTGTTATCATTATGGTTGTGATTGTATTGATACCTGTCATTATTGTGGAATATACTGGTATTTTGACATCTCTACGCGATTGGTTGATATAAGGTAGGCAGACACTTGATGTCTGGGATTTGGTACATGGATAAGAGTTAGTCCCTTGCAGGTCATATTTAGTGGGCGACCATAAGACCCTTAGCATGTGTGTGCAGGTATTTAGTGAGTGTGATAGTTCTTTGAGTGAACCGGGGATTATGTATTTTCTTGATTATGTTGGTACCTTGAGTTTAACCAGGCTTAACTGTTTACTTAATATACATGTTGTTTTCTTGAGTGAATTGGGCTTAACTATTTACTTGATATACACGTTGGTTCCTTGATCTAACTGGGCTTAACTATTTACTTGATATACATTTTAGTTCTTTGGGTTGAACCAGGCTTAATCGTTTACTTGATATACATGTTTTTTCCTTGAGTGAACTGGGATTTACTATTTACTTGATATACATGTTGATTCTTTGAGTAGAACCGGGCTTAATTGTTTACTTTATATACATGTTTGTTCCTTGGGTTGAACCGAGCTTAACTGTTTACTTGATATACAAGTTGATTCTTTAAGCTGACCGGGTGGTTTCTTATGCAAACTGATATGCATGTTAATTGTCGTAGTTGTTATCTTAGAGATCCTTGGGTAGTCCGGGCAACTATCAAGATATGACATAATATGTGTTGTCTATTACTTATGTAGTTAGGACATGATTTATATGATTGTTGAGTCAAGATTGTTTACTTGTAGTCTTGTTGGTGGTCATAGTTTCACTTGACTTGTAATTTTTGTTGACTCATATTTACTAAACTTCATGTTGTACTTGTTACAAGGTTACGTGTTATGAAGTTGGAGTAGAGTTGCATGATTGAGTATCATGGTTGTCTAGTTATATTATGTTACGGTTATGTGGTCATATTTTTCATTTTAGACTGGCCGATGAACTTACCATGTGATGACTTTTCCAGTCATCTTTGCGTTTTCGCATTTATTACACTCTTTACTACAACAAATATGATATTTAGCCACGAAGTTTTTAACTACGATCAAAAATTCATCACTGATTATGCACTTTTCGAGACAAAAATTACTTTTCGTACTCAAATGCATGAGTCATGTTCTTTTAGTGATGAAAAATAAGTTTCGTAGCAAATGTTTTGTCTACATAGCTTTCCACCAAAAAAATAATTTGGCACCAATTATCAAGTAATTTTAACCACAAATTTGAGGATATTGGTGACGATCAATTTCGTCGCTAATTATGTTGATAATTTGTGACAAACCTCTAATTTATGAGTCACATACTTTTAGTGACAAACACAAATTTCGTAGTAAATATTTTGTCTACAAAGTTTTCCTACCAAAATAAACAATTGGGGCTAATTATTCGTGACGATCAGTTTCATTGCTAACTTTGTTGAAAATTTTGTGACAAACCATTATTTGTCTTTAAATTCGTTTAAGATTGGATATGAAAAGATGTCGTCACTAAAGTATGTAATCAAATTAGCGACATAATAATATTTGTAGTGAAAAGTATGTAAACTTTTAGCCATTAATTGTATATAATTTTTTATCTTAACTTTTGTCACTAATAGTATAAATAATTAGTGGCAATCATCATCTTAACGCTATTTAATCTAAAAAATTATTTAGCTACGTCAAGTTGTTATCTCGAATTCCGCTTGAGCAAAATTTATCATTCAGTGGGTTGAGGGGATGCACGAGTCATGCTAAGTCGGCCTGGGACGACATTGTTAAAAACAAATTCAAATTTAGTCCAAAGACACCCAAACAGCCACCTCAAACTGAAAAGGACTGCTTACATTGCCATTAAATGTCGGTTTGCTACTGAGACTTCACAAAACCCTTTACAAAGTTCATTCGGGCAATTAATCAAACATGTGGGCCGCACTGTTTTGCCTTGGAAGTTTTAGAACTCTGTGTTCATCGTTTGGCCTCAAAAAAAAATCATATGATAGCTGGAATATAGTTTGCTATCACATACAATCCGTCACTGATCAAAACCAACCCAATTTTCACCCGAATTCCCCTTAATATCAATCACAACTTAAGTCCAAAAGTGACTCTAACCTCAGAATTTCTCTACTGCTAGAGGCTCGGGGATTAGGGACAGAGGGATGTGCACAACTGGAGGGAGGGGGAGACGAGAGTCGAGAAGAGGCAAGAAAAATAATGAATTTACCTCTCTGTGAGTTGCTGCGCGAGAGAAAAAGAGAACATAGGCGAGGGATCCTCAGTTGTTCTATCGATGTTTTGAAATTATGGAAGAAAAGTTGATTAAAAGGATTATTTTCACAATGGAGTGCATCACAATTTGCTTATATTTACTTTTTTCTAATTTATGTGGCATACATAAAATTTAGCGTCAAATAAATTTTTTATATGATTTTTAAATATTTAAGTTATTAATTATTATGACTTATTAGTATTTTTTACATAATTTTCAGATAATATATGTTATTCTCCTTATCCCAATTATGTGGCACCGATAAAAATGTGGACAGTCAACCAATTTTTTTTTATATTTTGTAAGTATAATAAGTTGTTAATTATTGTAATTTATAATAATTTTTACATCATTTCTAAATAATATACCCTATATCTGAATTTATGTGGCACTGATAGAATTTTGAGAGACAACCAAATTATTAGCGACGAAACACTAAGTCGTCTTTATATACATTTAGTGACATATGATTTAGGGACGAATGATGGACGAATAATTTTTCGTCACAAAAAAACTTTTGTGACGAAATATGATTTTTAAGTGACAGAATTATTCGTCACTGATAATCGAATTTGTTGTAGTGCTTAGAGCCTTCCTGTAGCAGCCCCAAGTCATTTATGGGTTGCTGGAACTGGTTGTTTGGTGCCCTAGTCGTTTGTTTGGTCATTTTAGTCATTTGCCTATTTTAGAGCTTTAAACTTAGAATATCGTTGACTTTAGTCAACATTCTTAGCTAACGTACTCGGAATTGAATTATGACAGTTCCGTTAGCTCCGGAGTGATGAGTTTGGTCTAGTTAGACCTTTAGTTGAGGGGTAAGAACTTTCGGTGTGAGTTTTGTATGGTTTTCTCAGTTTTCAGGCCAATTATAGCTGAAAGTGTAACTTCAGGTGACTTTCGATGATCGGAGTGTCGGATTCGAAATCCAGTGATTCTATCAGCTCCAAAATGTTGAATTTAGGCTATGAAGATTGTTTGTTTGGGTTCCGGCTGAGTCAGACTCATTTTGAGCCTTTGAGTTCCTTTTCGTTAGTGTTGACTTGGGTCAACATTTCTCCGAAATGACTTCGTATGGAAGTTTCTTCAATTCCGTTGAGTTCAAAACGTTGTTTCCACTCTATTAGCATTATTGGTTTTTGAATATCAATTTTTGATTGTGCCCAGAATGCCCCGTCGAGTTTTCTTAAAAGTGCAGAAAATCAGCTGCGGGCAGCAACTATTTATTGCTGTCATTTTGTTTTTTCCAGCCCTTCTCCTCAGTTTTCTCACTCTAAAACTCAAAATTCTCTCCACCATTTTTGTCCAATTCAGTTCTAAACCTTGGGGAATTATTTCTTCGTTGATTATCTATAGTTCTTCGCCTCTTGGTAAGTCATCTTCCCCAACTTGCCTTTTTTGGTTTTTCTCTTAATTCCTCCATTGATGCACATCCAAAGATTGGATTTTGTGATAGATTCTTTCCCCTAAGCTTGTGCATGTTCGTGGGTATGAAGTTTTATCCGTCTTGGGCTTATTTTCTGTCGTATTGGTAAGTAATTCTTGCCCAATTTCCATTTTTATTTTCGAAATTTCCATTCTTTAATCCCCAACTTAGGCGGGTTGTTTTGGTACCCTTCCCTTGTCCAATTGTGCTCAAATTTAGAGCATGCCTTCTTGACATCGTTGGGGTCATCGTGGTTCTTTTCATTTTTGGTTTCAGGTTGGAGGCCCCACAGGCCAACTTTTGACCCGGATATCGACCCGGCTACAATTGTAGAAATGTGGGTATCGTTAGACTCATCTTAATATTTTATTCATGAATTTGATAGTTTGATTCTCATTTGGAGCTTCTCAGAGCTGCTCAGCCTCGGATATTGTCATTTCCGCAGCTTATCATCGGACGATAGGTAGGTTACGGCTTAACTCCCTAGACTTCGCATATATTGGGTAAAATTATACTAGTTGGCATCCTTGGGTTGGGTTATTAGGTTGGTAAACAGACCTTGACTGCTTTTCCATGATTCGTCCTATTTCTTTCCTCCGTTGTGTGTAGAATTCATATTAGTTTATATATTTATTACCCTTGGGACCCCGTGAGGTCTTGTTGACTCTGGAACATAGAAGGTGGGATTATTGGGAATATCTGCGAGTCATGGACATAGAAATATCCTTCTAGGCTGGTTATGCTTGCTGAGTAGCTTTGGAGCCTGTGCAGGGCCATTAGGTTGACTGTGAGCTGCCGGGCAGCTATTTGGGTTGATCATATCATTTCCATGCATATAAAGAGGCTTTTCCACGTTTTCGTATAGTTTTTTGCTTCGGGCCTACGGAAACTGATTTTCTAAACCTTGCATGGTCCTAGGGGCCTCTTTCTGATGAAAATGGATTCGAAAATGATTTGACTTGATACGTGGATCTTCTTGGGGTAAAAAAAGGTTAAAAATATGGTTTTATCATGATTTACCACTTTTTCTAAACTCAACCGGGTCGGAGTGCTAGCTGAGTTTTCTTACTGATTTGAATTGATATCAGGCTCAGCTGGGTCGAGCATCTTAGATGTTTTTACTACTTATTTAGACCCGATTGTGACCGGGCACCCTTGGAAGGGTTTTTGAGACATATTTTTCACTATTTTAGTCCTAGACAGGGTCTAGGCATGCATATTTGAGACTTAGCCACTGGCTTGAACCTGGAATCGATTTCGAAGGACACATTTTGATTCTGAGTTTTAGTATAGGGTCTGGGACCTCCATGGACCTTGCCGCTCTAGGCTTGAGGCTTTGGGTTGTGTGTGCCGAGGGGAAGGGTATACAGTGGAGTAGTGGTATACAGATTGTGTCCTTCCATGGAACCTGCCTCCTAGGCCTGATCGGCACCGGAGGAGGTTCATACAGAGGTTTTATTTCACCCCAAGGTTTTTATGCATCGTATCATCCATTGTTTGAGATACCACCATTGTTTGTTGTTTGTTATTTGTTGATCGTACGTTCTGGTAGTATGGGATTTCAGAGGGTTTGTTTTCACTTAATTATGTTCCTCGGTTGTATGGGCGGCCGAGGGACTGTAGGTAGACTCTTGTTACTTTATTCCGATATTGTTCCTTGTTATGTTTGAGTATGAGCATGATTACTGTGAGGTGGTGAGTTCTTGGATTGAGTTTTGTATGACTTGATTGGGTATTAATTCCTGTATGTCCAGCATGTCTACCTTTATTATTCTCTCCCCTTTTCCTTATACTTGAGGGTACCAGTATACCACCCATTTGTAGAACTTATTCTTATATATACTATTTTTGCAAGGATCCCAGTTGCATTGTACTTACTTTCACCTATTCCTATTGTGTGTATATATTCTATATGCTAGCCTTATATGTTATTCCTGTTGTCTTCCCTTTGGACTAGCTCATGTGTGCTTATCATTGAATTCTGTGACTGTTTGTTCCTACTCTGCCTGCTATTGCTCTTTTACTTTATATGTACCTAGTCGGCCTATGATACCTACTGGGTACCTTATGCTTTGCATTTGGTGCTCACCCTACCCTCTGCATCTTCTGGTGTAGATCCTAGCGTAGGCCATCACCGTTAGCGCGTCGAAAACTCGTGCGGGATGCAGTTTTTGGATCATCCAAGATGAGGGTGAGCTCTTGGCGTTTAGAGCTTGACTTCATTTATCCTTGGTGTATTTTGTACTCTTGTAGTTTCACAGACATTGTGTATATATGACTTTTGGACCTGTGTACTCCTGATGTAGTTCGGCTCTTATACGCTTGATACCAGGTTTTGGATTGGTTTAGATTCCGCTTGTTTATATCTCTCTTGTATCTATTTTCTTCTCATTATGCCCTTGCTTTCACTTATGTATCGAATCTTCTGCTTAAACTCTTAGAAGGTAGCCCATTACTAACTGTTCTGGGCTACGGGTATTGGTTTGCCTACTAGGGGTTGTAGGTGGCATCATGACCAAGAAATCGGGTCGTGACAACTTGGTAACAGAGCTCTAGGTTCATCGGTGTCATCGGTATAGGAGACAATGTCTAGTAGAGTCCTGCATATTGAGGTGGAGACATCCGTGCTCAATCTTCAGGAGGCTATGGTGACATCTTAAGAAATTGGACTTTTCTTGTCTCTTTCTCGTGCATAGTATCCCTGAAAGTTTCTAGAAATCTCACTTATTCTTGTTCATTCTTCCGCAAATGGTTCGTACGAGATCTTCAGCTTCTGGCGGAGGAGAGCCTCCTGCCTTTGCACCTCAAACTCCAGCTAGGTGCTGAGGTAGTCACCGGGGTAGAGGTAGGGGTTGAGGGCACCCCAGAGAAGCGACACCTGCTAGAGCTTCTAGAGTGGATATAGAGCCTGAGTATGACTACGAGTAAGAGTTAGCTCCAGAGCAGTAGCATGTGGGCCCAGGGACAACCTACGCAGTACCAGCTCCAGTACCAGTTTTAGCATCAATTTATGTGCCAGCTTCCGCCCCATCTCAGTCTTTAGATATTCGGGGTTTGTTACTTTAGCTATTGGGTATGATTGGGGAGAGTCCTTCTGAGATAGCCCAGACATCCGCTCAGGGGCCATCCCTGGGTGTTCAGAGTTCAGGAGCATAGCCTGCTACTGCGTCTTCTCGTGCTGAGGTTTTTCCAGTTCCATCAGTTGCCCAGCCTCTTGCTCCTTGCCCTACTATGACAGAGACGGAGCAGAAGGCCTTGGGTAGGTTTCTGAGATTTCCACCGCCGAGATTTGCTGCTACATCGGGTCAGGACCCACATGACTTTATCACTACCTGCGAGGAGATGTTTTACCATTTGGGCTTATTGGAGACTCACGGGGTTGGCTATACTTCATATCAGTTGGAGGGTCGGCCGATGATGCCTATTGAGTACCCGTTGTTTTGGTGCTCATACTACACTTTTGCATTTTTTGTGCAGATATTAGTTGACTTTTTGCCGTTGATCGCATTGGAGACTCGTGCAACTTTTGGGAGTTTTGAGGCTAGGGTAAGCGCCTGACGATCGGGGCTTGTCTGCATCTCATCTTTTGTACTGTTGCTTGTTGTACTTTCGGAGATAGATCTATATTGTATTTTGTTACTACCAGCACTGGTACTCTATTAAAAGCTTTTGTACTATTGTTACCAAGTATTGGGTTTTGTGTAGTTTCCTTTCTGTATTTATATTCAAGTTTTGCTTCCGCTTGTTTCAGCTTGTTGTGCATATTGGTTAGGTAGTAGCCCATTACAAATCGTTCCGGGCTACATAGATTGGTTCACCTACTGGGGGGTTGTAGGTGCCATCCTGACCTGAGAGATTGGGTCGTGACAATTTTGGACCTTTGTACTCCTGATGTAGTTCGACTCTTATACGCTTGATACCAAGTTTTGAGTTGGTCTAGATTCTGTTTTTTTATATCTCTCTTGTACCTATTTTCTTCTAATTATGCCCTTGCTTTCGCTTATGTATCGAATCTTCCGCTTAAACTGTTAGAAGATAGTCCATTACTAACCGTTTCGGGCTATATAGATTGGTTCGCCTACTGGGGGGTTGTAGGTACCATCATGACCGAAAAATTAGGTCGTGATATACCAGTACACCATTGTTTCTTGTGTACTGATATTGCATGTGCTCTTCTTTTGTTGAGTACATGCATTTTCCAGTGACTGCTTCGAGACCTCAACTGTGATTCAGACCGTATTTGAACTCAAAGGTGAGCTGCATCTTCCGGGCTACAATGTCTTTTTCTCTTATTTTTCTGGTCCATTGTTTCAGACTTAGATATTACTTTGGTTTTAGGGGTTGCATCCCCTTCTTAAAATATTATTAGAGTTTTAGTACAATGAATTTCAGGTTCTAGGGATGGTTTATTTCCGCATACTTGTTTTTACTCTCCGTTGAGGTAATAATTATTGACTTATTATGTGAGATTGATTTAGTTCCCTAATTTCGGCTAAGTGTTGGATGGTTTATGAGGTTAGTTGGTTCTTCCACCGGTGAATTTAGTGTGGATGCCACCCACAGCGGGTTTAGGTCGTGACACATATATAGTACAGGGAGCATATCTATTATTTAAAATTAGGAAAAATATTTTATATTTATAATAAAGTAGAAGAAGCGAGGAAAATAATTTCCACCCCGCAGAAAATATACAACTTATCATGCTACAAGTTAGTCTTGTCTATCTATATTGAATAAGAGAGGCAAAAGTCTCCTCGAATGCCAAATATAAGCACCAGAATATTGCAATATAAAATTACAAAATTCAAGAAAAAAATGGCAATTCAAATTTGAAAATTATTTTAAAACAGAAGATTTAAAAAAAATTGCCTTTTCAAGTTTCAATTTTTAAAGTTGTTTTAAATAAATAAATTCATAACAAAAAAACTATCAACTTTAAAATTAACGGTTCCTATCTTTTTATTGAGTAGAGTAAGAAACAATTCAAATTGAGATCCTTTCCTCTTCCTCTCCTTTCATGTTCCAAAGTTACTACCATATAATATATCTTGGAAATTTAAATGATTCAAACCAAAGTGCAACATTACCAACAAATCAAACTTCTAACATTCTCAATGTATCCCAACATTTCAATGTTCCTTGAGATAAGTAAATAAAGAAAGAGAAAAAAATACAATTTCAACATAATTCTCCAAGAACTAGCCGCTTCAAATAAAATATCTTCACATTCTCGATTCCACTGGCACCAAGGCAGCGAAGAAACCAACATATTCAATGAAATCTTCATATTCATTGGTAATTTTATTCTTAATTTTAAAACTGTTAGACTTTAACATGAATTATCATAATCAACAGTTATATTTTCTTTGTTTGGGATTTTGTATCTTTGATTTTATATTTCTTATTTTTTGGGTGTCCGATTATTGGATAAACTTAGTCCATTTGCCAAATTTAGTACTGCACACGCTAATGCCAACTCCTCAAAAAGTAAGGAACAAATCAACAACAAACTAGTTCAAACAAAGATTGAGGCGGAAGAATGATTGGAGTAGTTTATCGGATCGTATACATTGCAAAATTTCTACCTCTTCCTCTTCCACAACTCTCTAACAATTAAATAATAGCATTTTGATAGGTTAATCCCTCCACTTTCATGCACTACTTGTTTATTTCAAAATATCACATTTCAACAAATCTTTATTGAAGCCCAGAAGACTTTTCCTTGGTGAGTCACTGTTAGATGTGAGGAAGAGTGTTTCGTGGATGCAACCTCAGTCCAAGAATTACATGTATTGTCTTTTCAATACACACAAAGTAAGAGCTTATGATCTCTTTCTAATTGGATGTACTGTTATTTCATAATTTTAGTAGTAACATAATCAAACTTAATACTCTTAAAAGAAAGTTCTTTAATTCGGCATAAATGTTATTATCTAAGGCCGTACTTAATCCAAAAAACTTATATTTTTTGAAAGTCAGTGATATATTATTTGTTGATACAATAATAGTTAGATTAACTGTGATAAATTTTCACCCTAAATTACGAATAACTGTTATTTTTTCTTTGATCAGGTATTTTGGTTACGAAATTTTGTCATTTATCTTCTTATCAGAGTCAATAGTTTATTATTTGTTAATACAATAAATTCAGATTAACAATGAGATTTTGATGTGAATTATGATTAGTGTTATATATTTTCTTTGTTTGGATTTTTTTTCTTTAATCTTCTTTTGTTTCTTTCTGTATTTCATATGCAAATAAGAAAATCATTTTTTAGAAAAAGTTTCGCGAATTATTATTTTATTAAGACTGATACTCATGGTATTTTAATTTGATTAGTTTTTTTATGTCTTTATATTATTGTCTAATGATGTTGCTGGTTTTTGTAACTTAATGTAGTGTTGCGAGGTATTTCTAATGGATTGTTCAGAGGAAGAAAGACAGGTGAAATGGAGAAATTGATACCTCAATAACTTTTTAATTTTTTAGAAGAAACTATTAGTTATTTCAATCTACTAGCCATATTTAAGATGTTTTCTTTGTTGCCATTTTTCATTGAGCGAAACTAATTAAAATAAACTCACATTTGTGGCCTATTTAATTTGTTCTTTTGTTATACAGGAAACACTTCTATATATATGTTTATGCTGAAATTTATAAGTGATCAGAGAGAATACTGATAATAAATGTAATGACCCTTCCGGTCATTTCCATTATAAGTTTCGAAGCCAAGCAAGTCGGCAAAAGTAATCGTAAGTTCTTTAACAAATTTCCTGAACTTTGGGTCAAATGTCTTAGGGCTTTTCTCTCAATATATAAAGAGTTAAAAGACCCCCGAAATACCAAATCGAAGGTCTACGTTCCAACGCACAAAACCTCACGTCCAACTGATCTCGGAGTAAAAAGTTATGACTGTTTTACCACGGACTGTCTGGCAGAAAATGGGTTACGTACCGGGTCGCGAACCGGGTCGGGTTAAACTCGATTTAAGCCTCGACGTCACGTTTTAAAATGCCATTTCAGTTCCGAAACAGTGAGAAAACATAAGGGAGGGTCCCGAGAAAATTCTTGAGTATCAAAATCGTGCGATAATGAATTACGAGCCTAAGCTTATGAATTTTATTAGCATCGTGCGTGTATTTGAAAATATGTTATTTAAAAGTTGAACTTGGTAAAAAATTATATTATTATTGCCTTTTCAAAATATTTTGTTACGATATAATTGTATATGTATTTATTTTATAAAGTTTTTATACATGGTAATATTTTAACGGAGATAGTAAATTTAGTTATGTTAAAATTTGTTATTATAATATAGTAGGTTTTATTCCAAATAATTTTCTATAAATTATGGTATATTTAAAATATTATATTTATTTTACCACGAATTTTATGCAATACCCGAGTATATAAATAACGGGATAGAAATAGTGTTTTGTTGGCTTGTAAGTGCCACCTCCACTCCACGTGTAGGTGGAGGGGGTGGCCAACAATCACTAAACAGTGTGTGGTGGCATTTGGAGCTGGCAGCATCATTATCAATTGCTCCTAATCCTTAGAAAGGTCATTAACAAAGATAAACTTCAGCAAGCATTTCATTTCCATTTACTCCTTTTGCTCCACATATCTGTACGATAAACAGCTATTAGGCATAGAGGTGCATATTTGCACGTTGAATAAAAAGAGAAGTTAATTATCTACGTCAAATTATTCAAGCCCAAGTTCAAGTTTAATTTTGTTTCGGATTTTCTCGGAGTGGTTCGAGCTTGGATATCATCTTAGCAGCTTGTCATCGGACGACAGGTAGGTTAAGGTTTATTTTTCCTAGACTCCGCATATATAGAATAAAATTGTATTAATGGGCATCCTTGGGTTGGTTTATTAGGTTGGTACCACAGACCTCGACCGTTTTATTCATGTCCGCCTACTTTTGTTCCTCCGTTGCTTGTAGTAATTGCCGACATATTTTTATTTACCCTTGTGGTCCTGTGAGGCCTTGTTGACTCTGGAACATAGAAGGTGGGATTTGGAGAATGTCCGCGAGTCCCAGACATAGAATTATCCTTCTAGGCTGGTTATGCTTGCTGAGTAGCTGTGGGCCTGTGCAGGGTCGATAGGTTGATTGTGAGCTGCTGGGCAGCTATTGTGTGTGATCATACCATTTCCATGCATATAAAGAGGTTTTATCCATGCTTTACTATGGTTTTGGCTTCGGGCCTACTGGCACTATTTTCTAAACCTTGCATGGCCCGGGGGGCCCGTTTTGATGGAAAATAATTTCGAATATCGGTCTTGATTTAACTTGTGGAATATTTCTTGGCAGAAAGTTAAACATTATGTTA
>QJPP01004981.1:0-35293 GCA_003996215.1 Jaltomata sinuosa
TAAGGGTTTTATCCATCCCAGTGCTTTGCCTTGGGGTTCTCCAGTCTTGTTTATGAAAAAAAAGGCTAGTAGTATGCGGATGTGCATAGAATAAAGGCAGTTGAACAAGGTTACCATTTGTAATAAGTACCCTTTACCCTGTATAGATGATTTATTTGGCCAATTGCAGGGTGCATCTGTGTTTTCAAAAATTTACTTAAGGTCAGGGTATCATCAGTTAAAGATTAGAACTGAGGACATCCCTAAGACTGCTTTTCAGACTTGGTATGTGTATTATCAGTTCCTAGTGATGTCATGTGAGTTGACCAATGCACCGGAAGCATTCATGAGTTTGATGAATAGGGTATTTAAGTCTTATCTGGATTCGTTCAGCATTATTTTTATAGATGACATCTTGATCTACTCCAAGAGTAGGGGAGAAGCATGCTGAGCATCTCCACATTGTATTGGATATTTTGAGGCACCAGAAGCTTTACCCAAAATTTTCCAAGTGTGAATTTCGGATGACTTCAGTCGCTTTCCTTGGGCATGTAGTGTTAGAAAAGGGGGTGATGGTGGATTCCTAGAAGATTGAGGCAATTAAGAATTGGGCCTGGCCTAGCTCTGTGACTGAGTTAAGGAGTTTTATAGGGCTTGCAGGGTACTATCACAGGTTTGTCAAGGATTTTGCATCCATTGCTACTCAGTTGACCAGGTTGACTCAAAAAGAGGTACCGTTTGTGTGGTCCGACAGGTGTGAAGAGAGCTTCCAAAAGCTCAAGACGCTTCTTACTACAGCTCCCATTGTTTCCTTGCCACTGGAAGGTAAGGATTTCATTATATATTGTGATGCTTCACATTCGGGTTTGGGTGCTATGTTAATGCAGGACAAGAATTTTATAGCATATGCCTCAAGGTAGTTGAAGCCTCATGAGAAAAATTATCCCACCCACGACTTGGAGTTGGCACCGGTGGTTTTTGCACTCAAGATTTGGAGACACTATCTCTATAGTGTCAAATGTGAAGTGTTCACTGATCATCGCAGTTTGTAGCACATTTTCACTTAGAAGGACTTGAATCTGAGGCAAACGAGGTGGATGGAATTGTTGAAGGATTATGATATGACCATCCAGTACTATCCGGGTAAGGATAATGTGATGGTAGATGCATTGAGCCGAAAGACCAGCAACATGGGCAATTTGGCTTGTTTGAGGGTATCCAAATGACCATTAGTAAGGGAGATTCAGTGTAATGACCCTTCCGGTCATTTATGCGTGTTTGCCTTTCTTGTACCGTTAGAGCTTGCATGTAGCGGCCCCAAGTCATTTATGGCTTGCTGGGACCGATAGTTCGGTGCCCGACCATTTGCTTGGTCTTTTTGGCCATTCCTTGTTTTAGAGCTTTTAGCTTTTGAAATCGTTGACTTCAGTCAACATCCTGGGTGTACGTGCTCGGAATCAAATTCCGACAGTTCCATTAGCTCCGGAGCGTGAACTTTGGTCTAGAGGACCTTTGGTCGGGATCCGGGAGCTTTTTAGCTTGGAATTCTCTCTCGTTCTGTGTTTTCAGGCCAGTTGGGCTTGTTTGGTTGACTTTGGTCAACATTTGGAGAGGACGGTCTCGGATGGAAATTCTGTCAGTACTTTTAGCTCCGGAATGTCGATTTTAGGCTAGAGGGACTATTGGTTTGGGTCCCTAGGCTTCCAGACTTTATTTTGGCCATCGGGTTCCATTTTGGGAATAGTTGGCTAAAGGTTGATTTTGGACGTGGGGCCCATTTTTCATTAAATTGACATCCTATGGGATTTTCGTCGATTCCATTGGATCTGAAACGCTGTTTCTAGTCGAATAGCTCAAGTCGTTTGTGTTTGCGGGACCCCAGATGCATTCCCGGGGACCCATCTTGTGAAAATTTGCCTAAGGATTGGTTGCTGGTTGCTGGTGTGGGCAGCACCATGCACCCTGGCCGCCTGTGCCCATGCGCCCCATGCGCGCTGGACGCCTATGCCCATGCGACCCATGCGCGCTGGCCGCCTGTGCCCATGCGCCCCATGCGCCCTGGCCGCCTGTGCCCATGCGCCCCATGCTCCCTGGCCGCCTGTGCCCTGGTGCACCTGGGCCGCCCTGGCCCCTGGGCGCTGGCAGCTTATATATCTGGCCAGCCCTCTTTTCCCCTTTATTTCTAAAAACCCAAAAATGTTATTCTCCATTAAAATAGCTCTCAAAAACCTCCATATAACCATTGTTCATCCCAACTACTTGGAGGATAATATTTTGTCGATCCATGCTCGTTTGTGGACTCGTAAATCCGATAAACCCTCTCTTTAAATTTCGAATTCTCCATGGATGATGAACCCAAAACCTCCATAAATCACCTTGATCATTACCAACAGCTTGGAGGTTAATATTTGCTGAATCTTGAGCGTTTGTTGGATTCTAAATCGGGTAAGTTCTTTCGTGATTTTTCCAATTTCTTCCACGAATTTCATTCTTTAAATTCCTTGATTTGCGGGGTCTTTTGAGCCCTAATTGTTGTCTGTTTCCGCTCAATTTTTGAGCATGTGCTCCCGGGATGGTAAGGAACAAAGGTGTGTTTTTCATTTCTGGTTTTGGGTTACGGGGCCCACGGGCTCGTTTGTGACCCAGATTTCAACCCGGTTATATTTTGGCATTATGGGTATCGTTAGTCTTGTTTTAATCTATAGATTGTTGTATTGATAGTGTTTTTGCGATTTGGAGCTTCCCAGAGCAGTTCGAGCCTGGACGACGCCGTCCCCGCAGCTATTCGTCGGACGACAGGTAGGTTATGGTTTTTCCCTATCTAGACTCTGCGTATATAGGCTATAACTGCATTAATTAGCATCCTTGGATGGGTTGTTATAGGTTGGTAACCTAGACCTTGTCCGCCTTTCATCCGCCTATTTCATACGTTGTTTGTAGTATTCGCGTAGTAATGTATATTACCTTTGTGGTCCTGTGTGGCCTTGTATTGACTCTGGAACATAAATGGTGGGCTATTTGGGAATGTCCGCGAGTCCCGGACATAGAGAATATCCTTTTAGGCTGGTTATGTCTGCTGAGTAGCTATTGGGCCTCTGCAGGGATGATAGGAATTGTTGTGAGCCATTGGGCTACTTTTATATTTGTGTGCGAGCATATCATCCATGAAAAAGGTTTTCCCCTGCATGTTTTACTACTGTTTTGGCTGTGAGCCACTACTGACAGTTTTCCTAAATTTGCATGGCCCATGAGGGCCGTTTGCTACTTGTTATTTGATAGATATGAAGGTGGATTTTTGGATGTTTTGCACTGATTTTATACTGTTTACTAGTCTCTGCGGAGGCAGGAGCACCAGAATTGATGTTATTACTGATGACTAGGCTCTGCGCGCGGCAGAGCCAGGCAGACTTGATTTTATTACTCGATACTAGTCTCTGCGGCAGAGCACACAGACTTGATTCTTATTATCTGATACTGAGTTTCTCTGCGGTGGCAGAGCACAGACTTTGATTTTATTACGGATACTAGGTCTCTCGGGGCGCAGAGCACCAGACTTGATTTATACTGATACTAGGCTCGTGACTGAGAGAAGAGAAGAAGCAAGAGAAGAACTGATCATTGGACATACGAAAGCACATTAAGACTTGATTTACTACAAGTTTTAGACCCTGTTATGCTCGGGCACCCATGGAGGGTTTTGAGGCATTTATCTACTTACTTAGTCCTGGACAGGGTCTGGGCATGATTTACTGAGACTGGGTCTCTATCTTGATCCCGGACTTGCTTCCGGATGACATGTCTTGATACTGAGTTTTAGTATGGGGTCAGGGACCTCCATGGACCTTGCCGCTTCGGGCCTGGGGCTTCGGGCTGCGTGTACCAAAGGTAAGGATATACGGTGGAGTAGAGGTATACAGGCTGAGTCCTTCCATAGAACCTGCCTGCTGGGCATGATTGGCACCGGAGGAGGTACATACAGAGGTTCTATTTCACATCATATCATATCATGCATTGAATTCCACCCTTGTTTGCTGTGTGCTCAGTGTACGCTCCGGTAGTATGGGATGCCAGAGGGTTTGTTTTCACTTGATTGTGTTCCTCGGTTGTATGGACGGCCGTTGGGACTGTAGGTAGACTATATTTACTCCTGTTTTTACTTAGAGCTTTTCTTGGCACCCGGTTCATGAAAGATTAGTGATGGCTAGCCTGTTGAGGCTTTGGCTGTGGGATTTTTTATTATTGAGAGGGCTTTGGAGTCCTATCTTATTGAGGCACTTTTGTGTGGCCTTCTGAGCAGAATGTGAGACTCTGGTTCTATTCTTGTAGGAAGCTGAGTGGTATCTCTCGGTTATTGTGGCCTAGTTATTTCATACTAGGGTTGTACTTGTGAGGTGATTCCCTGGTTATGCTATCATGTGATTGGATTGGTGTTATGACTTCCTTATACTGGTTGATTCCATTTTGAGTATGTTAGACTGCTCTCTATCTTTTCCGTCCACTTAAGGTTACCGGTACACCGCTATTTTCTCAACTCTCTCTCTACTTACTTATATTGTTGTGCAAGGACTCCAGGTGCGTTCTCCTTTCCTTCACCTGTGATTCTGTGTAATTGTATCTCTGTGCTAGCATGTGTTGCTTGAATCTCTTGGTTATGGATGATCTGTGCTAGCTCCTTGTGCCTTGCTTATTGCCTCAGTGACTGCTTTCTTTCTATCTGTTACTTACTGCTTTTATATCTTATATGCGCTCAGTCGGCCTATGATACCTACTGAGTACCCGTGGTTTTGGTGCTCATACTACACTTCTGCACTTTTTTGTGCAGATATTAGCTGAGCTTTCGCCGTTGATCACGTTGGAGACTCGTGCAACTTTTGGATCTTTGAGACTAGGGTGAGCGCCTGGCGGTCGGAGCTTGTCTACATCTCATCTGTTGTATTGTTGCTCCTTGTACTTTTAGAGGCAATTTATGTTGTATTTTGTTACTAGTAGCACGTGTATCCTATTAGAAGCTTCTGTACTATTGATACCAAGTCTTTGGGTTGGTGTAGTTTCCTTTATGTATTTATATTCGAGTTTTGCTTTCGCTTAATTCTGCTTGCTAGTGCGTTTTGGTTAGGTAGTAGCCCATTACTAACCATTCTGGGCTACGGGAATTGGTTCGCCTACTGGGGGATTGTAGGTGCCATCATGACTTGAGATATCGGGTCGTGACAAACTTGGTATCAGAGCTGTAGGTTCTCCGGTGTCATGGTACAGAAGCAAGTGTCTAAGTAGAGTCTCGTGGATCGGTACGATGACGTTCATGTCCTATCTGCGGGAGGCTACAAGGCATTGTTAGGAAAAGTTTCATCTTTTAGGCTCCTCATCGTGCGTTCCTGGCTTTATTGATTTCTAGACTTCGGTTATTCATTCATTCTAAGATGCCTCATGCGAGTGCAATAGCGGTTGGTGCCGAGGCTTCTGTGCCTGTTGCTTCAGTGCTTCCATCAGCACCAGGACTCTAGAGTGGGGCTTTACCGCACTAAATAGGGGGTGTGGGGTCAGCTCAACCTCCGATTGAAGTTATAGCGACCTCAGCGCTTCAAGACACCATGGCTAGGACTCTGAGTCCTCCGGTGAGTGTTCCATTACCTGGTTCTGTGAGTGGTGCTTCAGTTATAGTTGAGCTTTTAGTTCTTCAGCAGGGTTGTCTGTCAGTATTAGAGTACGAGGCGAGATTTTCCCATTGGGCTTCATCTGGTATAGGCTATTTTTGGTGTGGTGAGCATGGGTACTTTGCTAGGAATTGCCCCAGGATTATGTATCCCAGACAGCCTGGTTGTTATCACTGTGGAGAGATTGGTTACCTTTATAGATATTGTCCCCGGCAAGGGCCGGTTAGGCCTTTAGTTTCGACTACTCAGTCCATAGTTATATCCCATCAGCTTGATACTCCTCTTGGTGGGCCAGAGGTAGAGGTTCCTGATATCGTTGCTCCAGGTTAGGCTTTTGCTACCTTCGACTTGTGATAGTCCTGCTCGCGTTGTGATTCTATCCCTTCTGTCATTTATATTCTTATATGCCTACCTGCTATTTGTTTAAGTTGTTTGGCTACCCTAATTATGGTACCGATGGGTTATTTTATTGGTAGTTTATTCTTTAGTAGTGGATGGGGGTAAGTTATCCTTGAGAGGTGTTTTCCCGGAGTTGTAGCTCATGGGTAGTTCTTGTTATTCTATTTCTAGTTGGGTTACCCCTGTTTCATTATGATTTTGGACTTTTGGTTGGGTTTCCCTTGTTGAGCGGTCGTAGATGGTTGTTGCCTAGGCCGTTATCTAGCGTGGCTAGAGATTCGCGTGATGGTTTGCTGTATTATCGATAGTTGGGCCTGAGTTGAGATTTTGCCTCAGTTGGGAGATATTGGTTATGCTAGTGTGCATAGATTGGTTTGGTCTCCCGAGTGTCTAGAGTCGACCCTCTTTGTTGATTAGTTTAGGAGGTTGGCAGGTATGTGGGTTGTTCCCATAGTCTCCTCCACTTCCTGGTCCATTGGGTGTTTTGTTGTATCCCTAGCACCAGTTCGAACGAATCTTGATCGTAGTTCTTTCGATGAGCTCTTGATGTTTGCATCGTGATTGGGTCTTGACTTTAAGCACTTCCGACTAAGTGTTGATCGTAACCTCGTGGTTAGGTTGTATTTGTAAGCATTTCAGGTGAGTTGGGCATCCAGCCCATTCTTCTCCTGCCTTATTGAATTTGACGTGTAGCTATGAGTAGTAAGGTAATGGCTTCAGGTTCTTATTGGAGAAAGGATTTGTAAGGTTTAGTATGTGCTAAGGAAGCATTTTTGTTTAGTTGAAAAAGAAGGGAGATGACTCTTTGTTTGTGTTTAAGTGTCCTCGTAGTTTCCTGAAGTGGCGATGAAGGTTTGCTTTGGGATTGTGTTGGTGATTCGATCCAACCGTCTACACATTATCGTGGGTTTTCCATCGATTGGGTTTTGTTTCAGTAACAGCTGCGGTGTTGGCAACTTGTAATTTTAAGCCTGGTTGGCTTGGGTTCTTAAGGTTCATTGGAAGCATAAAGGTTCGAACAAGGCTTTGGTTGGCAGTTATGAAAGTAGGTGTTCAGAATCATAACTTGGCAGGTTACATCGGATGGTTTGTGGCAGTTTCAATTTGGTTTCAGCATCCTAGTGCCAGAAGGCAGTGGGTGCGGGCAACTTAGCTTCTTTTACTTCAGTTGTGGATGCGGCTATTGGCCTTGGACACCTAGTCCTTGGCTAACCTATGCAAGAGGCGAGATATTCTAGATTTCAGCAGTGTTCTAGTTAGTACGAGGTTCTTCTACCATGGTTGGACAGACTCAACGGCGTAAGTTTGAGCTTCAGCAGTGGTGTATGCTTTATGTGGTCAGCTTGTGCGGGTTAAGACTAGCAAGGCTATTTTCGGCTCTGATGATACACAGAGACTGATAATAGCCATTCGTTTGCCCAGGATTTGAAAGCTTATTTAGTTAGTTCTTCCAGGGTTGTTGTTTATGTGGGGTCCTAGTGTTGGTTAGACTCAGCCAGTATGGACTAAAAGTTCGGTATGATATATGCTTCGAAATAGTTGGTTGTGTTCAGATTCGGTAGAGCGGTTGATTCGAGCCAAAGGGTTGAGTTGAAGTTATATGCAAATTTCCATGTATAGATGGCAACTTTCAACCCCAGAAACCCTTTCCTTGCATACGGGGAGTTCTGACTTGATATTCTCAGCGTGGTTGATTTCTTCATAAGTTGATAATTAGTAAAGTGATTTTAGAATTTATGCAAAGTCCGAGTGTTTAGAGATTAGTTGGTGGTTACAGACCTCGTGGTAGGCTTACCACACTTCTTGCAGAGGCTTGGTTTTGGTTTTGGGTCTGTTGGGCAGGTTGCCCTGGTTCATTCGCCTCCAGTTGACTCAGACTCGGGATGGTGCAACAATTTGGTTCATTCTACAGTTTGGAAGTTCTCCGTCAACACAAGGTATCCACATGTGCCTTTCCTAACTTTGGTGTGCAAAGTTCAGTCGGGTTCAGATGGTTGGTTCAGCTGGGTTCAATTATCGAGTTTGATGTTAGCAAAAGTGTTTGTTCATTTGTTGATGGTCAGTCGGGGAAGGTAACTACAACTTTTGACGATATGCTTTGGATTGTTATTTTGGGATGTCAAAGGCTAGTAGACTATAGCTTGACTTCGATATAACTTGAGTATAAAATGTGAATTCATCTATGGTAGAGTATAAGCGTGAGCTATGGATCTCCAGTGTGTCAGTTGATGTTTTGATAGTGGCTCGAATGTTTAGCATTTATGAAGTTTCATGATTATGGCACAGAAGGATTTGGCTCAGAATAAAAGGGTTTTGCGGATCAACGGGTTCATGAGTTAGAGTTTTTGGTTGTTGGCTTTTTTGGCAAATTTGGTTGTGGTTTCGAAGATTTGAGTTCTGTGTGTTGATCGCCTTGCTTCACTGGTTTCAGTGTTGTGTCAGTGCATTTCGGTTGAGGTTCTCGAGGTTCAGTTTGGGTTGGCAGACCCTTTGAATTTTGGACTTTAAGTTTGGGTTCTAGCTTGGCTAGTAAGGAGTTAGGCTGGGTTGCTTTTCATTGATGCTGTTTTGTTGGGTGCCGTCCAGCCGAGGAGGCTACCCGGGTGTCCGAGAGAGTAGTGCGGGCCTTGTACCCGTTGTTCTTTTGATCTCTAGTCTTTCCTTCTTTCATGACTTTCGGGGACAAAAGTCTTTTTAGTAGTGGATGATGTAATGACCCTTTCGGTAATTTACGCATTTTTGCCTTTCTTGTACCGTTAGAGCTTGCATGTAGCGGCCCCAAGTCATTTATGGCTTGCTGGGACCGGTAGTTCGGTGCCCGACCATTTGCTTGGTCTTTTTGGCCATTCCTTGTTTTAGAGCTTTTAGCTTTTGAAATCATTGACTTCAGTCAACATCCTGGGTGTACGTGCTCGGAATCGAATTCCGACAGTTCCATTAGCTCCGGAGCGTGAACTTTGGTCTAGAGGGACCTTTGGTCGGGATCCGGGAGCTTTTTAGCTTGGAATTCTCTCTCGTTCTGTGTTTTCAGGCAAGTTGGGCTTGTTTGGTTGACTTTGGTCAACATTCGGATGGAAATTCCGTCAGTGCTTTTAGATCCGGAATGTCGATTTTAGGCTAGAGGGACTATTGGTTTGGGTCCCTAGGCTTCCAGACTTGATTTTGGCTATCGGGTTCCATTTTAGGAATAGTTGGCTAAAGGTTGATTTTGGACGTGGGGCCCAATTTTCGTTAAATTGACATCCTATGGGATTTTTGTCGATTCCATTGGATCCGGAACGCCGTTTCTAGTCGAATAGCTCAAGTCGTTTCTGTTCGCGGGACCCCGGATGCGTTCCCGGGGACCCATCTTGTGAAAATTAGCCTAAGGATTGGTTGCTGGTTGCTGGTGTGGGCAGCACCATGCGCCCTGGCCGCCTGTGCCCTGGTGCACCTGGGCCGCCCTGGCCCCTGGGCGCTGGCAGCTTATATAGCTGGCCAGCCCTCTTTTCCCCTTTATTTCTAAAAACCCAAAAACGTTATTCTCCATTAAAAGAGCTCTCAAAAACCTCCATATAACCATTGTTCATCCCAACTACTTGGAGGATAATATTTTGTCAATCCATGCTCGTTTGTGGACTCGTAAATCCGATAAACCCTCTCATTAAATTCCGAATTCTCCATGGATGATGAAATCAAAACCTCCATAAATCACCTTGATCATTACCAACATCTTGGAGGATAATATTTGCTGAATCTTGAGCGTTTGTTTGATTCTAAATCGGCTAAGTTCTTTCGTGATTTTTCTGATTTCTTCCACGAATTTCATTCTTTAAATTCCTTGATTTGCGGGGTGTTTTGAACCTTAATTGTTGTCCGTTTCCGTTCAATTTTTGAGCATGTGCTCCCGGGATGGTAAGGAACAAAGGTGTATTTTTTGTTTTCGGTTTTGGGTTAGGGGGCCCACGGGCCCGTTTGTGACCCGGATTTCAACCCGGTTATATTTTGGCATTATGGGTATCGTTAGCCTTGTTTTAATCTGTAGATTGTTGTATTGATAGTGGTTTTGCGATTTGGAGCTTCCCAGAGCAGTTCGAGCCTGGAAGACGCCGTCCCCGCAGCTATTCATCGGACGACAGGTAGGTTATGGTTTTTCCCTGTCTAGACTCTGCGTATATAGGCTATAACTGCATTAATTAGCATCCTTGGATGGGTTGTTATAGGTTGGTACCCCAGACCTTGTCCGCCTTTCGTCCGCCTATTTCATACGTTGTTTGTAGTATTCGCGTTGTAATGTATATTACCTTTATGGTCCTGTGTGGCCTTGTATTGACTCTGGAACATAGATGGTGGGCTATTTGGGAATATCCGCCAGTCCCGGACATAGAGATTATCCTTTTAGGCTGGTTATGTCTTCTAAGTAGCTATTGGGCCTGTGTAGGGCTTATAGGAATTGTTGTGAGCCGTTGGGCTACTTTTATATTTGTGTGCGAGCATATCATCCATGAAAAAGGTTTTCCCCTGCATGTTTTACTACAGTTTTGGCTGTGAGCCACTACTGACAGTTTTCCTAAATTTGCATGGCCCTGGGGGCCCGTTTTTGGTACTGTTGTTGATAGAAAATAGGATTTTTGGATGTTTTCGCACTGATTTTATTACTGGTACTAGTCTCTACAGGGCAGAGCACCAGACTTGATTTTATTACTGATACTAGTCTCTGCGGGGCAGAGCACCATACTTGATTTTATTACTAATAATAGTCTCTGCGGGGCAGAGCACCAGACTTGATTTTATTACTGATACTAGTCTCTGCGGGGCAGAGCACTAGACTTGATTTTATTACTGATACTAGTCTCTGTGGGGCGGAGCACTAGACTTGATTTACTACAGTTTTAGGCCCGGTTATGCCCGGGCACCCTTGGAGGGGTTTTTGAGGAATTTTCTACTACTTTAGTCCTGGACAGGGTCTGGGCATGCATACTTGAGACTAGGTCTCTATCTTGATCCCGGACTTGCTTCCGGATGACATGTCTTGATACTGAGTTTTAGTATGGGGTCGGGGACCTACATGGACCTTGCCGCTCCGGGCTTGGGGCTTCGGGATGCGTGTGCCAGAGGGAAGGATATACGGTGGAGTAGAGGTGTACATGCTGAGTCCTTCCATGGAACCTGCCTGATGGGCCTGATTGGCACCAGAGGAGGTTCATACAGAGGTTCTATTTCACATCATATCATGCATTGGATTCCACCCTTGTTTGCTGTGTGCTCAGTGTACGCTCTGGTAGTATGGGATGCCGGAGGGTTTGTTTTCACTTGATTGTGTTCCTCGGTTGTATGGGCAGCCGTTGGGACTGTAGGTAGACTATATTTACTCCGTGTTCTTACTTAGAAGCTTGTGCACCCGTTCTGAAAGATTAGTGATGGCTAGCCTGTTGAGGCTTTGATTGTGGGATTTTTGATTATTGAGAGGGCTTTAGAGTCCTATCTTATTGAGGCACTTTTGTGTGGCCTTCTAAGCAGAGTGTGAGACTCTGGTTCTATTCTTGTGGGAAGCTGAGTGGTATCTCTCGGTTATTGTGGCCTAGTTATTTCATCCTAGGGTTGTACTTGTGAGGTGATTCCCTGGTTATGCTATCATGTGATTGGATTGGTGTTTTGACTTCCTTATACTGGTTGATTCCATTTTGAGTATGTTAGACTGCTGCTCCGTCTATTCCTTCCACTTTGAGGTACTCGGATATGACCCGCTGATCTTTCAACCTCTCTCTACTTACTTATATTGCTTGTGCAAAGTACTCCAGGTGCGTTCTTCTTTCCTTCACCTGTGATTCTGTGTAATTGTATCTCTGTGCTAGCATGTGTTACTTGAAGCTCTTGGTTATGGATGATCTGTGCTAGATCCTTGTGCCTTGCTTATTGCCTCAGTGACTGCTTTCTTGCTATCTGTTACTTACTGCTTTTATATCTTATATGCGCTCAGTCGGCCTATGATACCTACTGAGTACTCGTGGTTTTGGTGCTCATACTATACTTCTGCACTTTTTTGTGCAGATATTAGCTGAGCTTTCGCCGTTGATCACGTTGGAGACTCGTGCAGCTTTTGGATCTTTGAGACTAGGGTGAGCGCCTGACGGTCGGAGCTTGTCTACATCTCATCTGTTGTATTGTTGCTCCTTGTACTTTCGGAGGAAATTTATGTTGTAGCTATTGGGCCTGTACAGGGCTGATAGGAATTGTTGTGAGCCATTGGGCTACTTTTATATTTGTGTGCGAGCATATCATCCATGAAAAAGGTTTTCCCCTGCATGTTTTACTACAGTTTTGGCTGTGAGCAACTACTGACAGTTTTCCTAAATTTGCATGGCCCTGAGGGCCCGTTTTTGGTACTGTTGTTGATAGAAAAGGGGATTTTTGGATGTTTTCGCACTGATTTTATTACTAGTACTAGTCTCTGCGGGGCAGAGCACCAGACTTGATTTTATTACCGATACTAGTCTCTGCGGGGCAGAGCACCAGACTTGATTTTATTACTGATACTAGTCTCTGCGGGGCAGAGCACCAGACTTGATTTTATTACTGATACTAGTCTCTGCGGGGAAGAGCACCAGACTTGATTTTATTACTGATACTAGTCTCTGCGGGGCAGAGCACCAGACTTGATGTTATTACTGATACTAGTCTCTGCGGGGCAGAGCACCAGACTTGATTTTATTAATAATAATAGTCTCTGCGGGCAGAGCACCAGACTTAATTTTATTACTGATACTAGTCTCTGCGGGGCAGAGCACTAGACTTGATTTTATTACTGATACTAGTCTCTGCGGGGCGGAGCACTAGACTTGATTTACTATAGTTTTACACCCGGTTACGCCCGGGCACCCTTGGAGGGGTTTTTGAGGAATTTTCTACTACTTTAGTCCTGGACAGGGTCTGGGCATGCATACTTGAGACTGGGTCTCTATCTTGATCCCGGACTTGCTTCCGGATGACATGTCTTGATACTGAGTTTTAGTATGGGGTCGGGGACCTACATGGACCTTGCCGCTCCGGGCTTGGGGCTTCGGGCTACGTGTGCCGGAGGGAAGGATATACGGTGTAGTAGAGGTATACAGGCTGAGTCCTTCCATGGAACCTGCCTGCTGGGCCTGATTGGCACCGGAGGAGGTTCATACAGAGGTTCTATTTCACATCATATCATGCATTGGATTCCACCCTTTTTTGCTGTGTGCTCAGTGTACGCTCCGGTAGTATGGGATGCCGGAGGGTTTGTTTTCACTCTATTGTGTTCCTCGGTTGTATGGGCGGCCGTTGGGACTGTAGGTAGACTATATTTACTCCTGTTTTTACTTAGAGCTTGTCTTGGCACCCGGTTCTTGAAAGATTAGTGATGGCTAGCCTGTTGAGGTTTTGGTTGTGGGATTTTTGATTATTGAGAGGGCTTTGGAGTCCTATCTTATTGAGGCACTTTTGTGTGGCCTTCTGAGCAGAGTGTGAGACTCTGGTTCTATTCTTGTGGGAAGCTGAGTGGTATCTCTCGGTTATTGTGGCCTAGTTATTTCATCCTAGGGTTGTACTTGTGAGGTGATTTCCTGGTTATGCTATCATGTGATTGGATTGGTGTTATGACTTCCTTATACTGGTTGATTCCATTTTGAGTATGTTAGATTGCTCTCCGTCTATTCCTTCCACTTGAGGTTACCGGTATACCGCTATTTTCTCAACTCTCTCTCTACTTACTTATATTGTTGTGCAAGTACTCCAGGTGCATTCTCCTTTCCTTCACCTGTGATTCTGTGTAATTTTATCTCTGTGCTAGCATGTGTTGCTTGAATCTCTTGGTTATGGATGATCTGTGCTAGATCCTTGTGCCTTGCTTATTGCCTCAGTGACTGCTTTCTTGCTATCTGTTACTTACTGCTTTTATATCTTATATGCGCTTAGTCGGCCTATGATACCTACTGAGTACTCGTGGTTTTGGTGCTCATACTATACTTCTGCACTTTTTTGTGCAGATATTAGCTGAGCTTTCGCCGTTGATCACGTTGGAGACTCGTGCAACTTTTGGATCTTTGAGACTAGGGTGAGCGCCTGACGGTCGGAGCTTGTCTACATCTCATCTGTTGTATTGTTGCTCCTTGTACTTTCAGAGGCAATTTATGTTGTAGCTATTGGGCCTGTACAGGGCTGATAGGAATTGTTGTGAGCCGTTGGGCTACTTTTATATTTATGTGCGAGCATATCATCCATGAAAAAGGTTTTCCCCTGCATGTTTTACTACAGTTTTGGCTGTGAGAAACTACTGACAGTTTTCCTAAATTTGCATGGCCCTGAGGGCCCGTTTTTTGTACTGTTGTTGATAGAAAAGGGGATTTTTGGATGTTTTCGCACTAATTTTATTACTGGTACTAGTCTCTGCGGGGCAGAGCACCAAACTTGATTTTATTACTGATACTAGTCTCTGCGGGGCAGAGCACCAGACTTGATTTTATTACTGATACTAGTCTCTGCGGGGCAGAGCACCAGACTTGATTTTATTACTGATACTAGTCTCTGCGGGGAAGAGCACCAGACTTGATTTTATTACTGATATTAGTCTCTGCGGGGCAGAGCACCAGACTTGATTTTATTACTGATACTAGTCTCTGCGGGGCAGAGCATTAGACTTGATTTACTACAGTTTTAGACCCGGTTACGCCCGGGCACCCATGGAGGTGTTTTTGAGGCATTTTCTACTACTTTAGTCCTGGACAGGGTCTGGGCATGCATACATGAGACTGGGTCTCTATCTTGATCCTGGACTTGCTTTCGGATGACATGTCTTGATACTGAGTTTTAGTATAGGGTCGGGGACCTCCATGGACCTTGCCGCTCCCGGCCTGGGGCTTCGGGCTGCGTGTGGAGGAGGTAAGGATATACGGTGGAGTAGAGGTATACAGGCTGAGTCCTTCCATGGAACCTGCCTGCTGGGCCTAATTGGCACCGGAGGAGGTACATACAGAGGTTCTATTTCACATCATATCATATCATGCATTGGATTCCACCCTTGTTTGCTGTGTGCTCAGTGTACGCTCTGGTAGTATGGGATGCCGGAGGGTTTGTTTTCACTTTATTGTATTCCTCGGTTGTATGGGCGGCCGTTGGGACTGTAGGTAGACTATATTTACTCCTATTTTTACTTAGAGCTTGTCTTGGCACCCGGTTCTTGAAAGATTAGTGATGGCTAGCCTGTTGAGGCTTTGGCTGTGGGATTTTTGATTATTGAGAGGGATTTGGAGTCCTATCTTATTGAGGCACGTTTGTGTGGCCTTCTGAGCAGAGTGAGAGACTCTGGTTCTATTCTTGTAGGAAGCTGAGTGGTATCTATCGGTTATTGTGGCCTAGTTATTTCATCCTAGGGTTGTACTTGTGAGGTGATTCCCTGGTTATGCTATCATGTGATTGGATTGGTGTTATAACTTCCTTATACTGGTTGATTCCATTTTGAGTATGTTAGACTGCTCTCCGTCTTTTCCTTCCACTTGAGGTTACCGGTATACCGCTATTTTCTCAACTCTCTCTCTACTTACTTATATTGTTGTGCAAGTACTCCAGGTGCATTCTCCTTTCCTTCACCTGTGATTCTGTTTAATTTTATCTCTGTGCTAGCATGTGTTGCTTGAATCTCTTGGTTATGGATGATCTGTGCTAGATCCTTGTGCCTTGCTTATTGCCTCAGTGACTGCTTTCTTGCTATCTGTTACTTACTGCTTTTATATCTTATATGCGCTCAGTCGGCCTATGATACCTACTGAGTACCCGTGGTTTTGGTGCTCATACTACACTTCTGCACTTTTTTGTGCAGATATTAGCTGAGCTTTCACCGTTGATCACGTTGGAGACTCGTGCAGCTTTTGGATCTTTGAGACTAGGGTGAGCGCCTGACGGTCGGAGCTTGTCTACATCTCATCTTTTGTACTGTTGCTCCTTTTACTTTCGGAGGAAATTTATGTTGTATTTTGTTACTAGTAGCACGTGTATCCTATTAGAAGCTTCTGTACTATTGATACCAAGTCTTGGGGTTGGTGTAGTTTCCTTTATGTATTTATATTTGAGTTTTGCTTTCGCTTAATTCTGCTTGCTGGTGCGTTTTTGTTAGGTAGTAGCCCATTACTAACCGTTCTGGGCTACGGGAATTGGTTCGCCTACTGGGGGATTGTAGGTGCCATCATGACTTGAGATATCGGGTCGTGACATTCAGGCTTTGGAATCATGGTTCATGCAACTAGGCATCTCAGAACAGGGTGGAGTGTTGGCCAGTATGAAGGTCAAATCCATATTCATAGAAGAGATAAAGGCAAAGTAGTTTCAGGATTCGCAGTTGAGCAAGCTTCGGAGCAAGGTAATATCCGAAGAGTCCAGGGATGCCAATTGGACTCTGGCGGAGTGATCAACTTCAGGGGGAGGATTGTGTTCCTTGGGTTAATGATATAATTCATAAGGTGTTGGCAGAGGCTCATGGTTCACGATATTCGATTCATGGGTGTAACCAAGATGTATAGGGATTTAAGGTAACTTTATTGGTGGCCTGGGATAAAAAAGGACATAGATGATTTTGTGTCCAAATGTCAGAATTGTCAACAGGTCAAGTATGAGCACCAAAGGCCTTCAGGACTACTTCAGAGAATGCCCATTCCCGAGTGGAAGTGTAAAGGATAGCCATGGATTTTATGGTGGGTCTTCCCATGACTCTGGGGAAGTATGACTCTATTTGGGTCATAGTGGACCGGCTGACCAAGTCAGCTCATTTCATTCTGGTCAGGATGGACTATAACTCACAGCAGCTGGCTAAGATCTATGTTAGGGAGATCATGAGAATACATGGGATACCACTGTCTATTATTTCAGACAGGGGTACGCAATTTACCTCTAAGTTCTGGGGTAAGTTACATGAGAAGTTAGGCACTCAACTCACATTTAACACAACTTTCCATCCTCATACAGATGGTCAATCGAAGAGGACAATCAATGGATTAGACGACATGCTGAGAGAATATGTGATTGACTTCGAGGGTCATTGGGACCAACTTCTACCATTGTATGAGTTCTCATACAACAATAGTTACCATTCTAGTATAGACATGGCACCATTCAAAGCCCTGTATGGTAGGGGATGTAGGTCACCCATAGGGTGGTTTGAGGCAGGTGATGTGAAACCTCTGGGTAATGACTTGGTAAGGGAAGCTCAAGAAAAGATAAGGGGCATTCAGACCAAGTTGCTAGCAGCCCAGAGCAGGCAGAAGGAGTATGCAAACCATAAGGTCAGGGACCTGGACTTCCAGAAAGGTGAACATGTATTGTTGAAAGTGTTACCAATAAAGGGGGTTATGCATTTCATTAAGAAGAGCAAGCTCAGCCCTCGGTTTATTAGTCCATTTGAAATTCTCAAAATTGTAAGGCCAGTGGCTTACAGGATAGCACTGCTACCTAGTTTATCAGGGGTCCACCTGGTTTTCATGTATCCATGTTGAAGCAATACTATAGGGATGGCGATTTCATTATTAAATGGGATGAGATATTACTAGACAAGGACCTTCATTACAAAGAGGAACCAATTGCGATTCTTGATCGAGATGTCCAAAAGTTGAGGACAAATGAGTTCAAATTAGTGAAATTTCAATGGTAGCATTGCTCGATTGAGGAATCCTCTTGGGAAACCAATAGGGACATGGGGAACAAGTACCCTCACTTGTTTGAGGATTCAGGTACTACACTCTTCCCTCTTTTACTTTGTATGTTTGAGTTTGATTGTTCAGGGATGAACGGTAGGTAAATCGGTATCTGTTATAATGATCTGTTATAATGATCGGGTTCGTTGTTACGGGTAAACTCTTCATGCCAAATTTCGAGTTAGAAAACTTTCGGGTTTAGGAGTTGAAACTTTTAGGCTAGGCTAGTCTCGGATGAATTCTGAGCAAGGTATGGTCTAGGAAAATCTGGGTGAGGATTAGGTAATGTGTCTTGTAGTAAGCTATTTTATCTATTAGCTAATACATAGAGGAGTCTGGGGGACTTTTCAGAAGTGAATTCGGGTGAGTGGCATTCTCAGTATCGAGGTTGACGTGAAGGGATTATTCCAGAATGTCGGGAATTTAAGGTGTGTTGTAAAATAGACACTTTTCTGGGATTTTCCACCTTTCTACCTGGGACGAGCGCTATCACTGTGCCATAACGGTGATTGTTATAGGGAAATTATATCCGCTATAGCAAAAGTTCATTTTGGTCAGCACTGCTATAGTGGTCAATTTTACTATAGTGGGAGTGATATAGTAGTGTACGGACTGCTATAGAAGAATGAGTCAGAATTTTTATGCAGAAACTTCCCTAAAACGTTCAGTTTTTCCTCAACTGTGTTTTGGAGAAGGGCAGGGCGATTCTAGGCGATTTTGCTCCATTTTGCATTGTTTTTCATCCCAAAGGTAAGGATTCTACTCCCCTAACTTCATACTATCTTTCGTACATCATAGAATTTATAGTTGAGGACATGGGGAAGGGTTGAGAATGACCTAAGAATGTTAGAACTCGAGGAAAGAAGGGATTCTAGGGCGTAGAAGCTCTTGGGTTTTGATTATTCTTGATGGGTTATGATTTAGCCATAATTCTCTAAATTTATCCATAAAAATGGTAGCAATAGGTGAATTGATGGTGGGAAATCCCGGGAATGGGTGGAATGATCATAGTTGGGCCTGGGGAATGGAGATTTTATATAATCTGAGTATTTTAGGCCAGTTAATTGATTGTAGTTATTGTATGTTTATTTTTAGACCAAGAACAAGCAAAATCTTCGGGAAACAGGAAGGCTCCGGTTCAATAGAGCTTGCGAGTAATTCGAGGTAGGTGATGTTTATTTATATTCCCAATATGCAATATGTGTTCATGTACTATAGCTTAGTATTGTGTGAGTTGCATGCTTAGGGAATGAAGTTATGAATGTCTACTTATCCGGTTATCAGTCTTGTGAAATGAACTTGTTATTTACTTGTTAGCTTACAAGTAAGTTTTTGTCATGCTTTATGGATTGATTGGATTTGGTGTGATATTCGGTTGTCTCGGGTACCATGTCTGGTATAGGTTATATATCAGTTGGCTCGGGTACCATGCCTGGTATGGGATACTATTTGGTTGGCTTGGGTACCACGCCTGGTACGGGAATTCGTTATAGTTGGCTCAGATACCATGCCTGGTATGAGTTTGATTTACTTGAATTATTTGTATTCTTTCGATTGTTTCATGATTGCACCGGGTTGTATTCTTGAGTTGTGATTTTTGCATACGGTCCATGAGAGGCCATGTGATTTATTTAAATGTGAGGTTGGGCTTAGTGTAGGCCGGGATTGCATGTTGAAACATAGAGGGTGTCCTAGGGATCCTTGGAGGGTCATATATTATGTTGTTAAGACATTTGTTTATGGTCAGTGATTTATCCATGATTGTTAATTGATTATCTGTGGTTGATAGGTTAAGGAAGAGACATGTAGTTCAGTTATGTTATTGACTTGTACATGACTACTTTGCTTTACTTAACTTTAGTTATTGTTCATATTTTGTTTATTGGAGATGGCCGATGATCCTACCAGTACATAGTTGTTGTGTACTAACTCTGCACTTGCTTTTCTTTTGTGAGTACAGGCAATCTTTCGGCGGCTGACGCACGACTGCATTTGTAGTCCCAGTGGTTCCAGATCTCAAGGGTGAGCTGCTTCGGTCAATCGACGTTGGTTTATTCTTTTAGTTGTAGCCCACTTGTTTCGGGCTAAAACTCTGTTTTGTTTTTAGGGTTGCATCCCCGTACTCTAGATTGGTAGATGTTTTGGTACAGTGACTTTCAGGTTCTAGGGGGGATTTTCGTAGGTTGTTTGGTTTGAATAGATGTGAAAGTTTATTTATGCGAACTGGTTTTAACCTGCTAGATTATACTAAGTGTTGGTTTAATATTGGTTAACTCATCCGGAGGTTGGGTGGGTTCCACTCACAGCGGGGTTGGGTCGTGACAAATGTAGACCATTTACCCTTTGCCGTGTATACCACTCTCCCATTATCTCACTCTTCTTAACTTTTTTTAAGTATTTGTCAACGTTAAATGCTGATGTGACCATCATTAAAGAACAATACAAGCCTTCTTGGTTGATTGTAATTAATTAAACGTAGCCATTTGGTTAGACCATCAACTTAATTTGTTGGTGTTCAAACAGAATCTCTGGAAACTGAAATTACTGTAATGGTTGATTATCAACTAATTGAGTTGATGTTACAAAAAGAGATGATGACCTGACTTTAACATTTAGGTAGACCATCAACTGTAGTAAGTAAGGATGTACAATTAAAGATAAAAACTATCCTGAAAAATAAAATAAGCCATCGTGTTTCTTGAGGTAAACAAATATTGTGAAGACTCTGTATTTGGAGTTCATTTGAATTTTTGTTTTAAAATTAAATTTGTTCGCAGTTGATTGTTAGGGAGGAAGAGGAGATATTATATAGTAACAGAAGTGATGAAGGGAAAATGAAGGTGGTTAGTGAATGGTTGTGTGTGGTCGAGTAAGGTGAAAAGACACATTCAGATACACACGTCGTTATTTTAAAAATTGTAATTAATTAAACATAGTGTCAGGACCCAATACTAGGCTATGATGGCGCCTACGTAACCCCTTGGTAGTCAAGTCAACCCAACAATACGGAAGACAAAATAAAGAAATTTAAATAAATAAAGCGGAAGAGGATAAAAGGAAGATAAGGGTCGTAAGTATAGATACATACCAACTGTAAAAAATATACAAAAGTGGCTCTAAAATGCCCGAGAAGACAAATATACAAAAGAACCAACTCCAAACTTGGTATCACCAGTACAAAAGCATCTAAAGTAAAGAGTAGCAAAATAATAGACTCTGTCCATCCAAACTACAACATATAGATAGAAAAGTAGAAGAAAAGCAGTAAAAGTCTCCAAAAACGCCAGGAGCTCACCACGATCCAAACAACAGCTGGCCTCGAACGATAAGAGGATCGATGAGGGTGGCTCATACTACGTGCTTGTAAATGACTAGATTTCGTTCCTAAAAATAAGCGATCAAGAAAAGAAAAATAGTAATAAACAATAATTTTTATATTTCAATAATTTGTGCGGGGGTTACAATCTTTATAAAATCATATAAAAAAGATGTAATCCTCTGATTATTTTCCTCACGTTCCTTGATTTACTCTTGATTGACAGAATACTTGTTGGATTTTCACCACGAATGCATAGCGAAGCTTTAATCACAATCGTGGAGGTATAGAAACTTGCGGCTCAGCACTTGGAGATGAAGACTTCTTTGTATGCGGAAGACTTGCGGATCACCACTGAAGAGCAAAGCTTTTCTATGTATTTATGTTTGTTCCCTTCTGGTCTTATGAAGACCCCTTTATATAGGTGTGAGCTAGGATTTTGGGGTTATTTTGGTCTCCAAGTAATTTTAGAGTACCTTGGGCTTGAAGAGCATGAGTTGGGCTCGTCTTGTCAACTTAACAGACTAACCCAAATGTGATTTGGACTTTATTTAAGTCATATAATTTTAACTTAAATATTAATTCCACTTTATTAACTAATAATTTAACTCGGTCAACATATCATGAATTTAAGATTTAATCCAAAATTTAATATAGATTTATCAATAAAACTTCACTGTCTACAAATGCTCCCTTCTTTGAGGCTTGTTGGGGAGATGGACTTGTCGAACATCTAAAGACAAGGCTTGAAGTATTTGTGAAGCAAAATTTTTTTTCACGTAGTTTATTTCTTGTAAAGCATTTGAAACTTCACAAGAAATGACTATGTCGATATATCGAAGCTATCCAAATTAACACATACCAGAGTCTTTTTGACAGCATTTTCTAATTTTCAAGAGATTACTTGGACTTTGATCATTTGCCGGCTCATTTTTCAAGTTGAAGTGTTTTCAGCTTATGGAGAATTATCGTATAGTATTTATTTGTAATTTTATGACTTTATTAGGGTCATCAACTATAAAATTGGTTGGACAGCAAGGATCGCGTCTATAAGCTTGATTTGTTGATATGAAGCTCATGATTTCGACGCATGTGTTAAGGTGTTTCTTTCCTTGATGTTGAACACCTTTACAGTAGGTTCTCCTCCAATTTTTCTCGATCATTTGAACAAAATGTAAGGATTTCGAACCCTTGATACATAAGTCTAACCTTATTAAGAGGCTTTTCAAACTTTTCATATTTGATTCCAATGGAAAGTTTTCATAATTGACTACAATGGAAATTTCCATAACTATATAATTTTGGTTCCAATGGAAGTTTTCCATATTTTGGTTCCAATGAAAACTTTCCATAACTATAATTTTCCATAATTTTGCAATTATGGAAAGTTTTCATATTTTTCATAATTTTGGTTCCTATGGAAATTTTTCACATTTTGGTTCCAATATAAATTTTCCATAACTATAATTTTCTATAATTTTGGTTCTAAGGAAAATTTCCATAATTTGGTTCCAATGAAAATTTTCCATAATCTATTGGAATCAAACTTACGACCCTGTCTTTTGACATCTATAAATACCCACATTCCTACGATGGTTGATTGTCAAGTTGCGGCATCATCAAGTTCCATTGCGTCTGTTTCTATCAGGTAATTCCTCTTTCATATTTAATTTTCGTCACCTTTTTCACAGCTCAGTGCGACTGTGGTAGAAAATTCATATCTTGCCGTAGAAAGACTCAAATTGTGATCCGTTTGATTTTTCAGAAACTAGACTTCTATTTTTGTCTCTTCATTTTTTTTTGTGCATTCGAAGATCCTACCATGACGGCTTTGCAAATATGAAGGTTCCACCTTGTAGAATTTACTACTTATTGAAATTTTATAGTCTTCCTATCAGAGAAATTTGATTTGCCATGTAGATTTGCCCCCGATTGAATCATCAACCTTCGGTGAAAGTCTCAAGTTTGACGAAAGAGTTCTTGAGATTTAACCTTCATGTGCCAGATCAAGTGTAAACATGAGTTTTTTTGACACTCATGCGAATGAACCCATAATGAAATTCTAAGCACCTACGTACCTCGATGAAGAGGATCAAGTCATAACGTAGTTCTAAAAGAGTGTTTTTTTTGTGTCCTAACTTTTGCCTAGGCCGCCTCTTGCGAAGTTTTCAACCTAGTAGACTTTTTGTGTCCTATCTTTTGCCTAGACCGCCTCTTGTGAGGTTTTCAACCTAGCGGACATTTTTTTTGGAGCTGTACACAGTTTATACTCTTGCGGGACAGGAGTAATATGCGAATTATGCTCGTGCGTTAAGGAGCGACCCCTTACTTCAAGGATATTACTTTTTCTATAATTTTCCATTGATGGGACCGATCCGTAAGCCATATGCATCTACAAGCTTGTAAGTACCACATGAATAGGCTTCTTGGACAACATATGGTCCATCCCACTTTGAGGTGAACTTGCTTCCCGATTTATGAGATATGATGATTGGTCTTCTTACTGCAAGGACTTGATCACCAACTTGGAAGGACCTTAGGTGAACCTTTATATTAAAAGCACGGGAAAGACGAGCCTGATAACATTCAAGACTTTGTTGAGCTTCCATCCTTTTCTCATCGAGGGCCTCTAACTCTTCAAGGTGTAGACGAGCATTTTGTTCTTCAGTGAGTCCTTCCTGGATAACAAGCCACAATGATGGTATTTGGCGTTCAAGTGGAAGGACTGCTTCAGCTCCATTGATAAGAGAATAAGGCATTGCTTGAGTTGGTGTGCGATGCGTTGTTCGATATGCCCAAAGAGCTTTCTCCATTCTATCGTGCCAGTCCCTCTTAGATTTGGAGACAACCTTATTTAACAAGCTGCACAAGGTCTTGTTAAATGCTTCGGCTAGTCCATTTGTAGTAGCATAATACATTGACGAATTACGTTGCTTGAAGCCTAAAAGGTCGCAAATCTTATCCATCAACTTGTTGGCAAATGGTTTTCCATTATCCGTTATTATATAACTGGGGATGCCAAAATGATAGACGATGTTCACTCGAATGAAGTTCGCAACATTCTCTTTTTTTACTTTTTTGAGGGCTACCGCTTCAACCCATTTTGAGAAGTAATCTGTTGCAGCTAAGATGTATAAGTGGCCACCAGAAGATTTTGGTAGTGGTCTAACCACATTCAGCCCCCAAGCATCAAACGACCAATATGCCACAGTTGGATGTAACACTTCAGGTGGTCGATGCATAAAATTTGCATGAAATTGGTATGCTTTACATCGTCGAGCATAATCCAAACAATCATTCACCATTGTTGGCCAATAGTACCTCATACTTTTTATGTGAAGGTGCAGCTTTCGCCCAGATTTATGCGATCCATAGACTCCAGAGTGTGCTTCTTGCATAGCTTGAGTCGTCTCTTTTTCCCCTAAACACTGCAAGAGAACCCCCTCAAATGATCTTTGATATAAAGTATCTTTGTAGTAAATGAAGCGAGGGGCACGACGATGGACTTCGGTCTTTATTTTTGGATCTTCTGGGAGTATGTTGTAACACAAGTAACCGACCATGGTTTGTCGCCAATCGACTTTCTCAGCTTTAGAAATGTCCACTAGGTGTTCAAGCTTGCTTTCTCCATCCTCATCCTCCTCTGGCGGTACTACAAATTTTTGGAAGATAGTGATTTGTGCTTGATCGGGCAAAGTCAATGTTGAAGCTAAGGTAGCTAAGGCATCAACTTTCTTATTCTCCTTTCTTGGAACATGTTGAAGAGTTACATCACTGAGCCATCCAATCAATTTGTGTGCATAGTTATGGTAGGGACGTAATTCTGGATTTTTGACTTCGTAGCTACCCAACAATTGATTTGATCACCAATTCAGAGTCTCCAAAGACTTGTAATTGAAACTGCTTCATATCGACCTCCATTTCAAGACCCAGTATAAGTGCTTGATATTCAGCGACCTTATTGAAGCAACATTGTGTCAAAGGGAAGGAATACGACAAGACTTCCTCCTGAGAAGTGACGAATATCACACCAGCACCCACTTCTTCGCGATGTGAGGAACCATCAAAATACATCTTCCAAGGGGGTTGAATTTCAATGACCATGGCATCTTTGTCAGGTAGTTCATCAGTTGGCACCCAATCATCAGGTATCGGATGGTTCTGCTAAGAAGTCTGCCAATGCCTGCCCTTTCACAGCCTTTTGAGGAATGTACACAATCTCGAATTATTGAAATTGGAGATACCACCTCGCTAGTCGATCGCTGAGGATAGGTTTTGACATTACGAATTTAATGGGATTTTCTTTAGAAATAAGGCGGATGACGTGAGCTTGGAAGTAGTGTTTCATCTTCTGAATTGAGAAGACTAAGGCCAAACACAATTTTTTGATCGGCGAATACTTCAACTCATTTGGTGTCATCATTCTACTCAAGTAGTACAGGGAATTTAATTTCCCTTCGCTATTCTCTTAGGCTAAGAGTGCTCCCACTGATCTTTATTGAGATGATATGTATAGCATAAACGGATTTCCAGGAATATGAGCTGTTAGAACTGGTGGTTTTGTCAGGTAAGATTTGATACTCTCAAAGGCATTACTACAAGCTTGGTCCTATTCGAAATGAGTACCCTTCTTTATGAGACGGCTAAATGGTTGGCACTTTCCTGCAAGATTTGAGATGAATCTCCTAAGATACGCCAACTTCCCTTGCAAACTTTTCAATTCATGGATGTCTCTTGGCTCGATCATATTCTGGATTGCATTTATTTTGACTTGATCAATTTCTATCCCTCGATGTCATACAATGAAACCAAGGAACTTTCCAGAGGTAACTCCAAATGCACATTTCAGAGGATTCATTCTGAGTTGGTACCTTCACAGTAGATCAAACACCATTCTCAAGTCTTGCAAGTGATCACTCTTTTTCCTTGATTTTACCACCAATTCATCAACATAACATTCAACGTTCTTGTGAAGAATGTTGTCGAAGATATTCTGCATAGCTCTTTGGTATGTTGCTCCTGCGTTTTTCAAGACAAAAGGCATTACTTTATAGTAATAAATGCCCTTAGGAGTATGAAATTTGGTAAGCTCTTCATCCTTAGGAGACATGCAAATATGATTTTAGCCGAACGAGCCATCCATAAAAGACATTGACTCATACCCAGTAGTGGCATCAATCATAATCTCCGGGATGGGAAGTGGAAATTCGTCCTTGGGGCATGCATTGTTGAGATACCTAAAGTCAACACAAACTCGGATTTGCCCGTTCTTCTTTCTCACAGGGACAATGCTTGAAATCCATGTGAGATACTTAACTTCACGAATGAAGCCAGCCTCAATAAGCTTGTTAATTTCAGTTTCGATCACATGAACCAATTCAAGCCTAAAGTGTCATTGAGCTTGCTTGATAAGACGTGCGCTTTTCTTGACTGCAAGATGATGGACTTCCACCTTTGGGTCTAAACCAGGAATTTCCTTGTAACTCTAGGAAAACACATCCTTATACTCTTTTAGCAAGTCAACATAAGCTTTCTCTTCATCAGCTACAAGCAAGGCATTTACATAAGTGCGTCTTGGATATTCATCAGTTCCAAGGTTGACTTCTTTCAATGCATCAACTGTGGTTTTCACCCCTTCTTTAAGTTAAGGCGGTGCATCCTTGACATCTTCATCTTCTTGAGGTTCTCCATTATTAAAAGATATGTGGTAATACCATGCAATATCCTCCAACTCTTCATCAACTTTGATTGGAGATGAATTATCCTTTTCCTCTTGTGTGGTAACATAAAATGAAGAGACAAAACTTTCTTCATCTTCATCACACTCTCTAGTGTAGACCACAACATGCGTCTTTGCTTTCAGTACTTCTCCACATGAAACCACCAGGTTCGTTTGTCGTCTCATTCTAGATGGGATCAGACTTTGGAAATCTTTAGAGATATTTTGAGGTATGGGTAAAGCAGATGAATTCATACTCCTATAATTTCTCCAAGGCTTATTTTCCTTCTTCAATAGACCTAACCTCTCAAATACAAAAATTCTTGCCGGTGATTTTCCAAGTCGATCAAATACCGAAGCCCTTTTGTTAGAAACAACATGTTCATCTTCCACAGTGACGTAGTTTTTTCTTACCCTTCTTATGGAGATGGGAACTGGTGGAGGTTATTTGTATCCCAAACCTTCACATTGTTTCCTCATAGCGGGCTTCAATGGAAGCTTCCCTAATTTTGATGGTTCGTTAGGATCATATCCAGCCTTTTCAAGGAGTCTATAAGCATTTGGATCAAATCCTTCATCCGTACGCTTTGTAGGGAGTGCTTCATTTTGGGACAATTTAGGATCCACAAAGTTTCCAAGTAATTTTGTGGATGACTTCATCATATCAATCCTCTTAACAGGTAGTATTAGTCCCTCTAATGCATTTCCCCACAACTTGAGAGGGTGTCCTTCATCTTTCTTAGCCTATGGAATATAATAAAGAATGGGTGTCGATTTCTTACTTGAAGAGGCACTACTCCTATTAGTTGCTTTGTTCGTATTGGCAGTCTTCGTATCTTCCTTTATTGCAACCTTTGCTTTAGCATCAATCACTTTGGCCTTCTTGTTCAGGAACTCAACATTTTTGGTTGTCGCAATTTCATTAATTCTTGCACCATATTTCTTCAAGTAAAACCTCGCGTCAACAAAGTGTGCTTCAGCTTCAGTGAAGGGATTATCATCTGCAATAATCTTCTTTGCAACTCCATCCTCTTAATACTTCAAACATTGGTGGTAGGTAGATGGGACCACTTTGTTCTCATGTACCCAAGGCCTACCAAGCAAGATATTGTATGAGGTCTTTGCATCAATTACATGTAACCACATGCTTGATTGCAACTCTCCGATAGCGAGTTCCACTTTGATGGCTCTTATGGCTCATTGTCCCCCTTGGTTGAATCCTTGGATCATCAAACGACTTTCTGTAAGATCATCCGTTGAGATCCCAAGTTCCTTCATTGTGTGAATTAGAAGGATGTTAACTCCAGATCCACCATCGACTAGAATTTTGTTCACCCTTTACTCATGCGCAAAACCAACCATGACTAATGGGCGGTTGTTAGGTGTGTTACCAAGTACAAGGTCATCATCAGAGAATGTAATTTTGTCCATACAGACATCCTCAACTTCAGGGGATGATTTTGAAGGGTCTTTTGGTGATGAACATGATGAGATAACATTTTTTGTTTCTTTCTCATCAATGTTACAACATAGGGCCTCTATGCCATCACTTGTAGACTTAGTGAGAAACCAACTTGGCAAAAATTCAGCTAACTTTATCGGTCGATGCAACTCTTGGTAGTATTTCACCCTCATTTTTCCTTTTTCGGGTGCCCAATAATTTTTTTCATTTTGGGTCTCCTTGCCATCTTTTCCCTAGTTTGTCGCTTGCTTAGCTCATTCTGAAAGCTTGCTTTGCAACGTTTGCGGTGAGTCACAAGAGTCTAACCACAATCATCAGAATGGTCTACTTGGTCTTCATCTCCTTTTAGTAATTCTCCTTCTATGGATGCTGCATCACTTAGCACAGGAAGAGATAATATTTCATTAACATTAATGGTCTCGAAGTCTCAAAACTTAATCATTGATGTAAGACTTAAGTTTGGAATGTCCTTCTATCCATATCCTTCAATAAGGTTACATGTCACGATTGAATTGAGCAAGTCAAAGGTGGAACTAACTTGGTTTGAACATGATTTCTCATCCTCAAGTGAAATATTTCCTTCACGAGCTAAGTCCATGATTTTATCCTTAAAGACAAAGCACTTCTCGATAGGATGGCCAACCAATCAATGATACTTGCAATAATTCAGCTCGTCACTTCTCCCTGCTTCATTTTGTTGTTTCATCTCTGGTAACTCAAAACGTTTTAGCCCAAGGAGTTCATGTGTCATGACCCAATTTCTCAGTCATGATGGCACCTACAACCCCCGGTAGGTGAACCAATCCCCGTAGCCCGGAACAGTTAGCAATGGGCTACTATCTAACAAATAAGGGAACAAGACAAAGAGAACAGATAAAAGGAATATAAATATATACATATGCGGAAACTAAACCAAACCCCAAGACCGGGTATCATAGTATAGAGCCAAACTACATACATGGAGTGCAAATAAACCAAAACTATATATACAGATGTCTCTGAATGGTAATAGAGTACATGAAGCAAAAGATAAACTAAAGCTAAGCTCCGATCACCAAGAGCTCACCCTTAGTCTGAAGTAGTCCCCAACAGTTCTCCAAGCACGAATCACAGTGATCTAACGACGATGGCCCACGCTAGGATCTACACCCAAAGATGCAGGGAGGTAGGGGTGAGCACCAAATGCGAAGCATAAGGTACCCAGTATGTATCATAGGCCGACTGGGCACATATAAGATAAAAGCGTAGTAATAGACAGAATAGAAGCAAGCAGTCACAGCAATCAATGAAAGGTACACAGGAACTAGCCCAGAGGGAAATCAACAGAACCACATGTGAGGCTAGTAAGAAGAATATACACACCATAGGGATAGGTGAAAGTAAGAAACAACACACCTGGGGTCCTTGCAACAACAGTGTATACAAAATAAGTTTACAAAATGGACGGTATACCGGTAACCTCAAGTGTAAGAAGAGGGAAAGAGTAATGATAGGCATGCTCAAAGACATAAATCAAGCTCAACTAATCATATCAATCTCAATCAAGAAACTAACAGTCTAGCAGTAACCAATCTCATACTTATCCATAATAGAGAACAATTCAGTAAGTAAATAGCAAAAGTCTACCTACAGTCCCCCGGCCGCCCATACAACCGAAGAACACAAACAAGTGAAAACAAACCCTCCGGCATCCCATACTACCGGAGCGTACAATCAACAAACAACAAACAAGGGTGGAGCCTCAAACAATGAATGATACGATGCATGAACATCTCAAGTGATATGGTATCTCTGTATGTACCTCCTCCGGCGCCGATCCGGCCCAGCAGGTAGGTTCCAAGGAAGGACACTGCCCGTATACCTCTACTCCACCGTATACTCTTCCTCCGGCACACGCAGCCCGTAGCCCCTGGCCCGGATGGCAAGGTCCATGGAGGTCCCAGACCCCATACTAAAACTCAGTATCAAAGCATGTCACCCGGAAGCAAGTCCGGTAACAAGATAGAGACCCAGTCTCGAATATGCATGCCCAGACCCTGTCCAGGACTAAAGTAGTAGGAAAATATCTCAAAAACCCCTCCAAGGGTGCCCGGGAATAACCGGATCTAAACCATAAAAAGTCATCTCAAGTGCTCGGTCCGACCGAGGCTAAAAATCATCTCAAGTAACAAGAAAACTCAACTAGCACCCCGGCCCTGCCGAGTCTAGCGATAATCGTAAAACTGATGATTTTAAACATAATTTTACTTTCCTTTATCCAGAAATATTCACAAGTTAAATCAAACCATTTCCAAATTATTTCTATCAAAAACGGGCCCCCCGGGCCATGCAAGGTTTAGAAAATAGTGCCAGTAGGCCCGAAGCCAAAACAATAGTAAAACATGGACAAAACCTCTTTATATGCATGGAAATGGTATGATCACACACAATAGCTGCCCATCAGCTCACAATCAACCTATCGACCCTGCACAGGCCCACAGCTACTCAGCAAGCATAACCAGCCTAGAAGGATAATTCTATGCCCGGGACTCGCGGACATTCCCAAAATCCCACCTTCTATGTTACAGAGTCAACAAGGCCTCACAGGACCACAAGGGTAAATAAAATATATCGGCAAATGCTACAAGCAATGGAGAAACAAAAGAAGGCGGACATGAATAAAGCGGTCGAGGTCTGTGGTACCAACCTAATAAACCAACCCAAGGATGCCCATTAATACAATTTAATTCTATATATGCGGAGTCTAGGGAAAATAAACCGTAACCTACCTGTCGTCCGATGACAAGCTGCTAGAACAACGATGTCCAAGCTCGAACCACTCCGAGAAAATCCAAAACTAAATCGGAATCGGATTTGGGATGGAATAACTTGACGTAGATAATTGATTTCCTTTACTCAAATTTGGTTTCACACCAGATGCAACATACTCGCAGCAACTCACATGAATATGCAACAAATTTCTAGCAACTTACATATGTATTCCTTGGTGAAACAAATGAAGAGAAATTAAAATGAAAGGTTTGGTAAACCTCCAATATGTAATACGTACAACACCAATCTTCAGCAGTTGGATGGTTTCTTAATTCACTCTTTAAACAATTCCATCCACAGCACTTAGTCATCAAATGACTTATGCAATTGACACCACATGTTAATGTGGTGTCAACCCAATTATTTTATTTCCCAATATATATATATTCGGGTATTGCATAAGTTCGTAGTAAAATAAATATAATTTTTGAATATACCATAATCATTAGAAAATTATTTCAAATAAAACCTACTATATTATAATAATAATTTTCAACATAACTAAATATACTATCTCCGTTAAAATATTACAATGTATAAAAACCTTATAAAATAAATACATATACAATTATATCGTAACAAAAATTTTTTTCATAAACCTTTAAAATATTTTGAAAAGGTAATAATAATATAATTTCTACCAAATTCAACTTTTAAATAAAATATTTTCAAATACACGCGATGTTAATAAAATTCTTAAATTAAGTTTGCAACTCACCATCGCACGATTTTGATACTCAAGAACTCTCTCGGAATCCTCCCTTATGTTTTCTCACTGTTTCAGAACTGAAATGGCGTTTTAAAATGTGAAGTTGAGGCTTAAATCGAGTTTGACCCGACCCGGTTCGCGACCCGGTTCGCAACCCGTTTTCTGCCAGACAGTCCGCGGTAAAACAGTCATAACTTTTTACTCCAAGATCAATTGGACGTGAGGTTTTGTGCGTTGGAATCTAGACTCGTAGACCTTCGATTTGGTATTTTGGGGGACTTCTAACTATTTATATATTGAGAGAAAAGCTCCGAGACATTTTACCCAAAGTTCAGAAAATTTATTAAAGGAACTTACGATAACTTTTGCCGACTTACTTGTCTTCAAAACTTATAATGCGACCAAACAAAAGGACTCGACACCGAAATACCGGTCCTGACGAGCCTTAAGTGACTTGGGGTCGCTACAAACAAACTATAACGGTTCAAGGAAAACGTATATGTGGAAATGACTGAAAGGGTCATTACATCATCCACTACTAAAAAGGACTTTCATCCTCGAAAGTCAAGGTCAAGGGGGGTACCTCAAGGCTAAAATAGCTGCAGATACTGATCCCGCATATCTCTCTCGGTCTCCCAGGTAGCCTCCTCGACTGGACGGTGCCTTCACTAAACCTTAACCACCGGGATCTCTCGAGACCTCAATCTCCTGACATCTCTGGCCAAAATAGCTGTCGGCTCCTCAACAAAGGCTACACCCTCACCCAACTGAACTGAATCCCACTGTAACACATGAGACTCATATGGGACATACCGATGTAACATCGAAACATAAAATACAGGATGTATAGCTGAAAACATCGGAGGCAAGGCTAGCTGATAGGCAACGCTACCAACCCTCTGAAGAATCTCAAACGGCCCAATGTACCTGGGGATAAGCTTGCCCTGCCTACCAAATCTCATCACGCCCTTCATGGGCGATACACGGAGAAACACCAAGTCACCGATACTAAACTCCAAGGCACGAAGCCGACGATCAGCATTACTCTTCTGCCTGCTCTGAGCTTCCCGAAGTCTATCCGGAATCACTCGGACTCGGTTTAAGGAATCTCGAAGCAAATCTGTGCTCTGTGGCCCAGCACTAAAACCATCAAAACAACTTACCAGTGATCTGCAACGCCTGCCATACAAAACCTCAAAAGGTGCCATGCCGATACTCGAATGGAAGCTGTTATTATAAGCAAACTCTGCCAAGGGAACAAACTAATCCAAAGAACCTCCAAAGTCAAGAACACAAGCCCGAAGCATGTCCTCCAGAATCTGAATGGTCCTCTCGGACTGGCCATCTGTCTGAGGGTGGAAAGCTGTACTAAGGTGAACCTCTATACCCAAATCTCGCTGAATAGCCCTCAAGAACTGAGATGTGAACTGAGTGCCGCGGTCTGAAATAATAGAAGCTGGGACCCCATGCAACCGAACAATCTCACGAAGGTAGATCTGAGCTAACCTCTCTGCGCCATAAGAAGTCTGAATTGGCAAGAAATGTGCTGACTTAGTCAGCCTATCAACAATCACCCATATGGAATCAAACCCATGAGAAGTACGAGGAAAACCAACAACAAAGTCCATAGTAATCCCTTCCCACTTCTATTCAGGAATGGGAATTCGCTGCATCAAACCACCAGGTCTCATGTGCTCAAACTTAACCTGCTGACAGTTCAAGCACCGAGATACGAAATCCGCTATTTCCCGCTTCATACCACTCCACCAGTAAAGTTGCCTCAAGTCTCTATACATCTTTGTTGTGCCAGGGTGAATGGAGTATCTAGTACAATGTGTCTCGTGAAGTATCAACTGAATCAAATCACTAATCCTCGGAACACAAAGGCGACTATCAAACCTCAGAACCCCATCTGAATCTAGGGTAGCTCGACTGGTCTCACCCTGAACAACCCGATCACGAAGGTCACACAACTTCTGATCCTCAAACTGACGGCTCTGAATCTGATCAATCAAAGTAGAACGAACCTCAATACTGGCGAGAACTCTGCTAGGATCCGACAAGTCAAGCCTAACCAAACGGTTAGCCAAGGACTGGATATCCCAGGCCAACGGTCGCTCTGAACTGAAAGAGAAGCTAGGCTACCCATACTCACTGCCTTCCGGCTCAAGGCATACGCTACCACGTTTGCGTTGCCCGGATGATACAGAATAGTGAAGTCATAGTCCTTCAGTAACTCGACCCATCTCCTCTGTCTCGAGTTCAACTCTCGCTGACTCGTGATATATTGAAGACTACGGTGATCAGTGAAGATCTCACAGTGAACTCCATATGGGTAATGCCTCTAGATCTTGAGCGCGAAAACTACTGCTGCCAACTCTAAATCATGAGTGGGGTAGTTGCGCTCGTGAACCTTCAGCTGCCTCGACGCATATGCTATTACTCGACCCTGCTACATCAACACACAACCAAGACCAACCCCAGAAGCATCACAATACACGGAGATGCTCTGTCTCTCAATCGGCAAGTCAAAACTGAAGCTGAAGTCAATAAGGCCTTAAGCCTCTGGAAGCTATCCTCACACTGATCCGACCACTGAAATGGGACATACTTCCTAGTCAGCATAGTCAAGGGTGCTGCTATGGAAGAAAATCCCTCAACGAACCGTCTGTAGTAACCTGCTAACCCAATAAAGCTGCGAACCTCAGTAACAGAGGTAGTTAGGCCACTCACAAACCGCTAGAAAATCTTTCACGGATTCAAACCCTAATTCCCATCCTTAGACCACCACATGCCCTAGGAATGCAACTGACTCAAGCAAAAACTCACACTTTGAGAACTTGGCATAAAGCCGATGATCTCTCAAAGTCTTGAGTATAACCCTCAAGTGATGCTCATGCTCATCTCTACTACGCGAGTATACCAAGATGTCGTCTATAAAACTATCACAAATGAGTCCAAATACGGGCCAAGAACCCTGTGCATCAAGTTCATAAAGGCTGCGGGGGCATTAGTCAACCCAAAAGACATCACCAGGAACTCATAATGGCCATAACGTGTCCTGAATGCTGTCTTAGGGATGTCCTCCGCCCTAATCCTCAACTGATGGTAGCCAGACCTCAAATCAATCTTCGAAAACACGATTGAACCCTGAAGCTGGTCAAACAAATCATCAATCCTCGGCATCGGATACCTATTCTTCACTGTCACCCTATTCAGCTGTCGATAATCAATACACATGCTCATCGACCCATCCTTCTTCTTCACGAAGAGAACAGGAGCACCCCAAGGTGACACACTCAGTCTAATAAACCCCTTAGCTAACAGATCCTGGAGTTGCTCCTTAAGCTCCCTCAACTCAGCCGGAGCCATACGGTAAGGAGAAATAGAAATAGGCCTAGTGCCGCTCTAGCTCAAGAGCGAAATCAATTATCTCTCCCAGGTGAAGGCCTGGCAGGTCTGGTAGGAAAACACATGAGGAAGTCTCTAACCACAGACAGGACTCAGGAGAAGTTGGGGTCAGCACTAACATCTCGGATATATGCTAGATAGCTAAACAC